>CM065597.1:0-170000 GCA_033119425.1 Bufotes viridis
CTGCAGATTACACGGTGACAGGTTCTCTTTATATATAATCTGCTCAGCTCCTCCTGCTCTATAACACGCTGCCTGCAGATTACACGGTGACAGGTTCTCTGTATATATAATCTGCTCAGCTCCTCCTGCTCTATAACACACTGCCTGCAGATTACATGGTGACAGGTTCTATGTATATATAATCTGCTCAGCTCCTCCTGCTCTATAACACGCTGCCTGCAGATTACATGGTGACAGGTTCTCTGTATATATAATCTGCTCAGCTCCTCCTGCTCTATAACACACTGCCTGCAGATTACATGGTGACAGGTTCTCTGTATATATAATCTGCTCAGCTCCTCCTGCTCTATAATCCTGCAGATTACATGGTGACAGGTTCTCTGTATATATAATCTGCTCAGCTCCTCCTGCTCTATAACACACTGCCTGCAGATTACATGGTGACAGGTTCTCTATATATAATCTGCTCAGCTCCTCCTGCTCTATAACACGCTGCCTGCAGATTACACGGTGACAGGTTCTCTTTATATATAATCTGCTCAGCTCCTCCTGCTCTATAACACGCTGCCTGCAGATTACATGGAGACAGGTTCTCTTTATATATAATCTGCTCAGCTCCTCCTGCTCTATAACACGCTGCCTGCAGATTACATGGTGACAGGTTCTCTGTATATATAATCTGCTCAGCTCCTCCTGCTCTATAACACGCTGCCTGCAGATTACATGGTGACAGGTTCTGTGTATATATAATCTGCTCAGCTCCTCCTGCTCTATAACACACTGCCTGCAGATTACATGGTGACAGGTTCTCTGTATATATAATCTGCTCAGCTCCTCCTGCTCTATAACACGCTGCCTGCAGATTACATGGTGACAGGTTCCCTGTATATATAATCTGCTCAGCTCCTCCTGCTCTATAACACGCTGCCTGCAGATTACATGGTGACAGGTTCTCTGTATATATAATCTGCTCAGCTCCTCCTGCTCTATAACACACTGCCTGCAGATTACACGGTGACAGGTTCTCTGTATATATAATCTGCTCAGCTCCTCCTGCTCTATAACACGCTGCCTGCAGATTACATGGTGACAGGTTCTCTGTATATATAATCTGCTCAGCTCCTCCTGCTCTATAACACGCTGCCTGCAGATTACATGGTGACAGGTTCTGTGTATATATAATCTGCTCAGCTCCTCCTGCTCTATAACACACTGCCTGCAGATTACATGGTGACAGGTTCTCTGTATATATAATCTGCTCAGCTCCTCCTGCTCTATAACACGCTGCCTGCAGATTACATGGTGACAGGTTCTCTGTATATATAATCTGCTCAGCTCCTCCTGCTCTATAATCCTGCAGATTACACGGTGACAGGTTCTCTTTATATATAATCTGCTCAGCTCCTCCTGCTCTATAACACACTGCCTGCAGATTACATGGTGACAGGTTCTCTGTATATATAATCTGCTCAGCTCCTCCTGCTCTATAACACACTGCCTGCAGATTACATGGTGACAGGTTCTCTGTATATATAATCTGCTCAGCTCCTCCTGCTCTATAATCCTGCAGATTACACGGTGAGGTGTGGTGCTGCAGTCTGTGCTGATTTTCTCCGACTTTGTGTGTCTTTCGCAGTTTCAAGCACGTGGAGATCCGGGTGAATGCGGAGGCCGCGGCCTTTACCAGGTTGGTTCCTCGGGGTGGGCGCTGGGGGCCGCTGTCGGGGAGTTGGTTGGACGGAGCTGTACTCGGGGTCTTCCTTATTTCGGCCTCATGCACGTTTCTTCTGTCTTAAAGGGCCGGTTCGGTGGAGCACTCCAGGACGGCACGGCGTCTGCAGCGCCTCATTAGCGCTCAGAAGGAGCTGATGAAGCAGGAGCTGTGGCTGTATTGTGAGTTCCCCTGGGGTGGATGGGGCGTGGGACATGGGGGCGACGTCCTTACCGATGTCTTTCTCTGGCAGTTGGAACCAACACCTTTGATTACCTGGGGGGGATCCTGAGTTACATGGTCATCGCTGTCCCCATCTTTGCTGAAGTCTACAGGGACCTGAGCGCAGCCGAGTTGAGCGAGCTGATCAGTAAGGTGCGGCGCGCTCCCTCCTGACCTTCTCCTGGCCGTGGTCCCTGCTGACCCCTCGCTTCTCCCCACAGAACGCCTTTGTCTCCATTTACCTGGTGAACTGCTTCAGTCAGATCATTGACCTGTCCGGCAGTCTGTGCGACGTGGCTGGGTACACCCACCGGTAAGCGGGGGCCGCGGGGCAGGGCTGGTGTGTGCCACGTGTCACTGACTCTTCTCCTCTCAGGATTGCTGAGCTGGACGAGGCCATGAGGGGCATCCTGGAGGGGCGGCAGCATGAAGACCAGGAGGAGTAAGATGCCACCGCTGCGCTTGGCTCTGCAGCTCCTAGGACTGTGCCTACAACATGTCTGCTCTCTTTGAAGGTCGGGTGACCTGCAGCCCCGCGACGCCGCCTTTGTGCTGGAAGATGTGACCATCACCGCGCCGGGATCAGACGCCACACTTGTCCGAAACTTGTCCATCCGAGTGAAAGAAGGAAGCAACCTCCTGATCACGGGGGAAACTGGCAGCGGTAAATCCTCCGTTCTCCGTGTGCTGGCAGGACTGTGGGACCCCAGGCGCGGTAAGACGGCTCCGCGCATTCTCTACAGGGTGGGGAGGGAGGATTTCAGGTCGGAAGTGTGTCCACCGCCCAGGCTCGCATGTGTCTGTGGCGTGGACAGGCCGCGCCGATCCGTCTCGGTTTGGCACTGGGGTTTCTGGTCGTAGTCTATAAAATGACTGGCGGCGTACTTTGTGCCACATTCTCATACTTAAACCTACTGGAGTGCGGCTCATTTACGTAGCGGACCACGCCCAATACCGTGAAAAAGTATTACAATACTCGATACAATTCGATACCACGCAAAAAATACTACTGACCATGGACGGATCAGTAGGGTCTGATAGAGATCTATTAGGGTGAATAGGACCTCACACTGTCCCTGCTGTCCTGGGCTCTGTACACAGCGGGGGCTGACCATGGACGGATCAGTAGGGTCTGATAGAGATCTATTAGGGTGAATAGGACCTCACACTGTCCCTGCTGTCCTGGGCCCTGTACACAGCGGGGGCTGACCATGGACGGATCAGTAGGGTCTGATAGAGATCTATTAGGGTGAATAGGACCTCACACTGTCCCTGCTGTCCTGGGCTCTGTACACAGCGGGGGCTGACCATGGACGGATCAGTAGGGTCTGATAGAGATCTATTAGGGTGAATAGGACCTCACACTGTCCCTGCTGTCCTGGGCTCTGTACACAGCGGGGGGCTGACCATGGACGGATCAGTAGGGTCTGATAGAGATCTATTAGGGTGAATAGGACCTCACACTGTCCCCGCTGTCCTGGGCTCTGTACACAGCGGGGGCTGACCATGGACGGATCAGTAGGGTCTGATAGAGATCTATTAGGGTGAATAGGACCTCACACTGTCCTCGCTGTCCTGGGCTCTGTACACAGCGGGGGCTGACCATGGACGGATCAGTAGGGTCTGATAGAGATCTATTAGGGTGAATAGGACCTCACACTGTCCCCGCTGTCCTGGGCCCTGTACACAGCGGGGGGCTGACCATGGACGGATCAGTAGGGTCTGATAGAGATCTATTAGGGTGAATAGGACCTCACACTGTCCCCGCTGTCCTGGGCTCTGTACACAGCGGGGGCTGACCATGGACGGATCAGTAGGGTCTGATAGAGATCTATTAGGGTGAATAGGACCTCACACTGTCCCCGCTGTCCTGGGCTCTGTACACAGCGGGGGGCTGACCATGGACGGATCAGTAGGGTCTGATAGAGATCTATTAGGGTGAATAGGACCTCACACTGTCCCTGCTGTCCTGGGCTCTGTACACAGCGGGGGCTGACCATGGACGGATCAGTAGGGTCTGATAGAGATCTATTAGGGTGAATAGGACCTCACACTGTCCCCGCTGTCCTGGGCCCTGTACACAGCGGGGGCTGACCATGGACGGATCAGTAGGGTCTGATAGAGATCTATTAGGGTGAATAGGACCTCACACTGTCCCCGCTGTCCTGGGCCCTGTACACAGCGGGGGCTGACCATGGACGGATCAGTAGGGTCTGATAGAGATCTATTAGGGTGAATAGGACCTCACACTGTCCCTGCTGTCCTGGGCTCTGTACACAGCGGGGGCTGACCATGGACGGATCAGTAGGGTCTGATAGAGATCTATTAGGGTGAATAGGACCTCACACTGTCCCCGCTGTCCTGGGCTCTGTACACAGCGGGGGGCTGACCATGGACGGATCAGTAGGGTCTGATAGAGATCTATTAGGGTGAATAGGACCTCACACTGTCCCTGCTGTCCTGGGCTCTGTACACAGCGGGGGCTGACCATGGACGGATCAGTAGGGTCTGATAGAGATCTATTAGGGTGAATAGGACCTCACACTGTCCCCGCTGTCCTGGGCTCTGTACACAGCGGGGGCTGACCATGGACGGATCAGTAGGGTCTGATAGAGATCTATTAGGGTGAATAGGACCTCACACTGTCCCCGCTGTCCTGGGCTCTGTACACAGCGGGGGCTGACCATGGACGGATCAGTAGGGTCTGATAGAGATCTATTAGGGTGAATAGGACCTCACACTGTCCCCGCTGTCCTGGGCTCTGTACACAGCGGGGGCTGACCATGGACGGATCAGTAGGGTCTGATAGAGATCTATTAGGGTGAATAGGACCTCACACTGTCCCCGCTGTCCTGGGCTCTGTACACAGCGGGGGGCTGACCATGGACGGATCAGTAGGGTCTGATAGAGATCTATTAGGGTGAATAGGACCTCACACTGTCCCCGCTGTCCTGGGCTCTGTACACAGCGGGGGCTGACCATGGACGGATCAGTAGGGTCTGATAGAGATCTATTAGGGTGAATAGGACCTCACACTGTCCCCGCTGTCCTGGGCTCTGTACACAGCGGGGGCTGACCATGGACGGATCAGTAGGGTCTGATAGAGATCTATTAGGGTGAATAGGACCTCACACTGTCCCTGCTGTCCTGGGCTCTGTACACAGCGGGGGCTGACCATGGACGGATCAGTAGGGTCTGATAGAGATCTATTAGGGTGAATAGGACCTCACACTGTCCCCGCTGTCCTGGGCTCTGTACACAGCGGGGGCTGACCATGGACGGATCAGTAGGGTCTGATAGAGATCTATTAGGGTGAATAGGACCTCACACTGTCCCCGCTGTCCTGGGCTCTGTACACAGCGGGGGCTGACCATGGACGGATCAGTAGGGTCTGATAGAGATCTATTAGGGTGAATAGGACCTCACACTGTCCCCGCTGTCCTGGGCTCTGTACACAGCGGGGGCTGACCATGGACGGATCAGTAGGGTCTGATAGAGATCTATTAGGGTGAATAGGACCTCACACTGTCCCCGCTGTCCTGGGCTCTGTACACAGCGGGGGCTGACCATGGACGGATCAGTAGGGTCTGATAGAGATCTATTAGGGTGAATAGGACCTCACACTGTCCCCGCTGTCCTGGGCTCTGTACACAGCGGGGGCTGACCATGGACGGATCAGTAGGGTCTGATAGAGATCTATTAGGGTGAATAGGACCTCACACTGTCCCCGCTGTCCTGGGCTCTGTACACAGCGGGGGCTGACCATGGACGGATCAGTAGGGTCTGATAGAGATCTATTAGGGTGAATAGGACCTCACACTGTCCCCGCTGTCCTGGGCTCTGTACACAGCGGGGGCTGACCATGGACGGATCAGTAGGGTCTGATAGAGATCTATTAGGGTGAATAGGACCTCACACTGTCCCTGCTGTCCTGGGCTCTGTACACAGCGGGGGCTGACCATGGACGGATCAGTAGGGTCTGATAGAGATCTATTAGGGTGAATAGGACCTCACACTGTCCCCGCTGTCCTGGGCTCTGTACACAGCGGGGGCTGACCATGGACGGATCAGTAGGGTCTGATAGAGATCTATTAGGGTGAATAGGACCTCACACTGTCCCCGCTGTCCTGGGCTCTGTACACAGCGGGGGCTGACCATGGACGGATCAGTAGGGTCTGATAGAGATCTATTAGGGTGAATAGGACCTCACACTGTCCCTCGCTGTCCTGGGCTCTGTACACAGCGGGGGCTGACCATGGACGGATCAGTAGGGTCTGATAGAGATCTATTAGGTGAATAGGACCTCACACTGTCCCCGCTGTCCTGGGCTCTGTACACAGCGGGGGCTGACCATGGACGGATCAGTAGGGTCTGATAGAGATCTATTAGGGTGAATAGGACCTCACACTGTCCCCGCTGTCCTGGGCTCTGTACACAGCGGGGGCTGACCATGGACGGATCAGTAGGGTCTGATAGAGATCTATTAGGGTGAATAGGACCTCACACTGTCCCCTGCTGTCCTGGGCTCTGTACACAGCGGGGGCTGACCATGGACGGATCAGTAGGGTCTGATAGAGATCTATTAGGGTGAATAGGACCTCACACTGTCCCCGCTGTCCTGGGCTCTGTACACAGCGGGGGCTGACCATGGACGGATCAGTAGGGTCTGATAGAGATCTATTAGGGTGAATAGGACCTCACACTGTCCCTGCTGTCCTGGGCTCTGTACACAGCGGGGGCTGACCATGGACGGATCAGTAGGGTCTGATAGAGATCTATTAGGGTGAATAGGACCTCACACTGTCCCCGCTGTCCTGGGCTCTGTACACAGCGGGGGCTGACCATGGACGGATCAGTAGGGTCTGATAGAGATCTATTAGGGTGAATAGGACCTCACACTGTCCCCGCTGTCCTGGGCTCTGTACACAGCGGGGGCTGACCATGGACGGATCAGTAGGGTCTGATAGAGATCTATTAGGGTGAATAGGACCTCACACTGTCCCTGCTGTCCTGGGCTCTGTACACAGCGGGGGCTGACCATGGACGGATCAGTAGGGTCTGATAGAGATCTATTAGGTGAATAGGACCTCACACTGTCCCTCGCTGTCCTGGGCTCTGTACACAGCGGGGGCTGACCATGGACGGATCAGTAGGGTCTGATAGAGATCTATTAGGGTGAATAGGACCTCACACTGTCCCTGCTGTCCTGGGCTCTGTACACAGCGGGGGCTGACCATGGACGGATCAGTAGGGTCTGATAGAGATCTATTAGGGTGAATAGGACCTCACACTGTCCCCGCTGTCCTGGGCTCTGTACACAGCGGGGGCTGACCATGGACGGATCAGTAGGGTCTGATAGAGATCTATTAGGGTGAATAGGACCTCACACTGTCCCTGCTGTCCTGGGCTCTGTACACAGCGGGGGCTGACCATGGACGGATCAGTAGGGTCTGATAGAGATCTATTAGGGTGAATAGGACCTCACACTGTCCCCGCTGTCCTGGGCTCTGTACACAGCGGGGGCTGACCATGGACGGATCAGTAGGGTCTGATAGAGATCTATTAGGGTGAATAGGACCTCACACTGTCCCTGCTGTCCTGGGCTCTGTACACAGCGGGGGCTGACCATGGACGGATCAGTAGGGTCTGATAGAGATCTATTAGGGTGAATAGGACCTCACACTGTCCCTGCTGTCCTGGGCTCTGTACACAGCGGGGCTGACCATGGACGGATCAGTAGGGTCTGATAGAGATCTATTAGGGTGAATAGGACCTCACACTGTCCCTCGCTGTCCTGGGCTCTGTACACAGCGGGGGCTGACCATGGACGGATCAGTAGGGTCTGATAGAGATCTATTAGGTGAATAGGACCTCACACTGTCCCCGCTGTCCTGGGCTCTGTACACAGCGGGGGCTGACCATGGACGGATCAGTAGGGTCTGATAGAGACTATTAGGGTGAATAGGACCTCACACTGTCCCTGCTGTCCTGGGCTCTGTACACAGCGGGGGCTGACCATGGACGGATCAGTAGGGTCTGATAGAGATCTATTAGGGTGAATAGGACCTCACTACTCATCCCTCGCTGTCCTGGGCTCCTGTCACAGCGGGGGCTGACCATGGACGGATCAGCAGGGTCTGACAGAGATCTATTAGGGTGAATAGGACCTCACACTGTCCCTGCTGTCCTGGGCCCTGTACACAGCGGGGGCTGACCATGGACGGATCAGTAGGGTCTGATAGAGATCATAGGGTGAATAGGACTCACACTGTCCCGCTGTCCTGGGCTCTGTACACAGCGGGGGCTGACTATGGACGGATCAGTAGGGTCTGATAGAGATCTATTAGGTGAATAGGGACTCACACTGTCCCTCGCTGTCCTGGGCTCTGTACACAGCGGGGCTGACTATGGACGGATCAGTAGGGTCTGATAGAGATCTATTAGGTGAATAGGGCCTCACACTGTCCCCGCTGTCCTGGGCCTCTGTACACAGCGGGGGCTGACCATGGACGGATCAGCAGGGTCTGATAGAGATCTATTAGGGTGAATAGACTTCACACTGTCCCCGCTGTCCTGGGCCTCTGCACACAGCGGGGAGGCCGGACCATGGACGGATCTGCAGGGCTCCGGGATAGAGATCTCATTAGGGTGAATAGGACCTTCACACTGTCCCCCGACAGGTCCTGGGCCCTGTACACAGCGGGGGGCTTGACTCATGGACGGATCAGCAGGGTCTGACAGAGACTATTAGGGTGGTTAGGACCTCACACTGTCCTCGCTGTCCTGGGCTCTGTACGAGCAGCGGGGCTGACCATGGACGGATCAGTAGGCCCCGATAGAGACTCATTAGGTGAATAGGACCTCACACTGTCCCTCGCTGTCCTGGACTCGTGCACATGCGAGCTGGTCTATGGACAGATCAGTAGGGCCCTGACAGAGACTCCAGACAGGGTGACAGGACCACGCTGTCCCTGCAAGGTCCTGGGCCTGTACACAGCGGGGAGCTGACCTATGGACGGATCAGTAGGGCCGAGTAGACCTCAGTAGTGTGTGAATAGGACCTCACACTGTCTTTCAAAGGTCCTGGGCTCTGCACAGCGCTCGACCATGGACTGATCAGTAGTCTGATAGAGATCTATTAGGGTGAATAGGGACCTCAGCACTCGTCGCTGTCCTGGGCTCTACACAGCGGGGGCTGACCATGGACGGATCAGTAGGGTCTGGTTAGAGATCATGTTAGGGGTGAATAGGACCTCACACTGTCCCTGCTGTCCTGGACTCTGTACACAGCGGGGGCTGACCATGGACGGATCAGTAGGGTCTGATAGAGACTATTAGGTGAATAGACCTCACACTGTCCCTAAGCGTCCTGGACTCTACACAGCGAATGGACCATGGACGGATCAGTAGGGTCTGATAGAGATCTATTAGGGTGAATAGGACCTCACACTGTCCCTGCTGTCCTGGACTCTGTACATAGCGGGGCCAACTGATCGGATCAGTAGGGTCTGATAGAGATCTATTAGGTGAATAGGACCCCACACTCAGTCCCCGCTGTCCTGGGCTCTGTACACAGCGGGGGCCGACCATGGAATTAGGGTGAATAGGACCTCACACTGTCCCCGCTGTCCCTGACTCTGTACACAGCGGGGGCTGACCATGGACGGATCTAGTAGGTCTGATAGAGATCTATTAGGTGAATAGGACCTCACACTGTCCCTGCTGTCCTGGGCCCTGTACACAGCGGGGCCGACCATGGATCGGATCAGTAGGGTCTGGATAGAGATCTATTAGGGTGAATAGGACCTCACACTGTCCCCGCTGTCCTGGGCTCTGCACAGCGGGGGCTGACCATGGACGGATCAGTAGGGTCTGGATAGAGATCTATTAGGTGAATAGGACCTCACACTGTCCCCGCTGTCCTGGGCTCTGTACACAGCGGGGGGGGCTGACCATGGACGGATCAGCAGGGTCTGATAGAGATCTATTAGGGTGAATAGGACCTCACACTGTCCCCCCGCTGTCCTGGGCCCTGTACACAGCGGGGGGCTGACCATGGACGGACTCAGTAGGGTCTGATAGAGATCTATTAGGGTGAATAGGACCTCACACTGTCCCTGCTGCCCTGGGCTCTGTACACAGCGGGAGGCTGACCATGGACGGATCAGTAGGGTCTGACAGAGATCTATTAGTGAATAGGACCTTCGCTGTCCCCAAGGTCCTGGGCCCTGTACACAGCGGGGGCTGACCATGGACTGATCAGTAGGGGTCTGATAGAGACTCTATTAGGGTGAATAGGATCCTCACACTGTCCCCCTGTCCTGGGCTCTGTACACAGCGGGGCTGACCATGGACGGATCAGTGGTCTGATAGAGATCTATTAGGGTGAATAGGACCTCACACTGTCCCTGCTGTCCTGGGCTCTGTACACAGCGGGAGGCTGACCATGGACGGATCAGTAGGGTCTGATAGAGATCTATTAGGGTGAATAGGACCTCACACTGTCCCTGCTGTCCTGGGCTCTGTACACAGCGGGGGGCTGACCATGGACGGATCAGTAGGGTCTGATAGAGATCTATTAGGGTGAATAGGACCTCACACTGTCCCCGCTGTCCTGGGCTCTGTACACAGCGGGGGCTGACCATGGACGGATCAGTAGGGTCTGATAGAGATCTATTAGGGTGAATAGGACCTCACACTGTCCCTGCTGTCCTGGGCTCTGTACACAGCGGGGGCTGACCATGGACGGATCAGTAGGGTCTGATAGAGATCTATTAGGGTGAATAGGACCTCACACTGTCCCCGCTGTCCTGGGCTCTGTACACAGCGGGGGCTGACCATGGACGGATCAGTAGGGTCTGATAGAGATCTATTAGGGTGAATAGGACCTCACACTGTCCCCGCTGTCCTGGGCTCTGTACACAGCGGGGGCTGACCATGGACGGATCAGTAGGGTCTGATAGAGATCTATTAGGGTGAATAGGACCTCACACTGTCCCTGCTGTCCTGGGCTCTGTACACAGCGGGGGCTGACCATGGACGGATCAGTAGGGTCTGATAGAGATCTATTAGGGTGAATAGGACCTCACACTGTCCCTGCTGTCCTGGGCTCTGTACACAGCGGGGGGCTGACCATGGACGGATCAGTAGGGTCTGATAGAGATCTATTAGGGTGAATAGGACCTCACACTGTCCCCGCTGTCCTGGGCTCTGTACACAGCGGGGGCTGACCATGGACGGATCAGTAGGGTCTGATAGAGATCTATTAGGGTGAATAGGACCTCACACTGTCCCCGCTGTCCTGGGCTCTGTACACAGCGGGGGCTGACCATGGACGGATCAGTAGGGTCTGATAGAGATCTATTAGGGTGAATAGGACCTCACACTGTCCCTGCTGTCCTGGGCTCTGTACACAGCGGGGGCTGACCATGGACGGATCAGTAGGGTCTGATAGAGATCTATTAGGGTGAATAGGACCTCACACTGTCCCTGCTGTCCTGGGCTCTGTACACAGCGGGGGCTGACCATGGACGGATCAGTAGGGTCTGATAGAGATCTATTAGGGTGAATAGGACCTCACACTGTCCCTGCTGTCCTGGGCTCTGTACACAGCGGGGGGCTGACCATGGACGGATCAGTAGGGTCTGATAGAGATCTATTAGGGTGAATAGGACCTCACACTGTCCCTGCTGTCCTGGGCTCTGTACACAGCGGGGGCTGACCATGGACGGATCAGTAGGGTCTGATAGAGATCTATTAGGGTGAATAGGACCTCACACTGTCCCTGCTGTCCTGGGCTCTGTACACAGCGGGGGCTGACCATGGACGGATCAGTAGGGTCTGATAGAGATCTATTAGGGTGAATAGGACCTCACACTGTCCCTGCTGTCCTGGGCTCTGTACACAGCGGGGGCTGACCATGGACGGATCAGTAGGGTCTGATAGAGATCTATTAGGGTGAATAGGACCTCACACTGTCCCTGCTGTCCTGGGCTCTGTACACAGCGGGGGCTGACCATGGACGGATCAGTAGGGTCTGATAGAGATCTATTAGGGTGAATAGGACCTCACACTGTCCCTGCTGTCCTGGGCTCTGTACACAGCGGGGGCTGACCATGGACGGATCAGTAGGGTCTGATAGAGATCTATTAGGGTGAATAGGACCTCACACTGTCCCTGCTGTCCTGGGCTCTGTACACAGCGGGGGCTGACCATGGACGGATCAGTAGGGTCTGATAGAGATCTATTAGGGTGAATAGGACCTCACACTGTCCCTGCTGTCCTGGGCTCTGTACACAGCGGGGGCTGACCATGGACGGATCAGTAGGGTCTGATAGAGATCTATTAGGGTGAATAGGACCTCACACTGTCCCTGCTGTCCTGGGCTCTGTACACAGCGGGGGGCTGACCATGGACGGATCAGTAGGGTCTGATAGAGATCTATTAGGGTGAATAGGACCTCACACTGTCCCTGCTGTCCTGGGCTCTGTACACAGCGGGGGCTGACCATGGACGGATCAGTAGGGTCTGATAGAGATCTATTAGGGTGAATAGGACCTCACACTGTCCCTGCTGTCCTGGGCTCTGTACACAGCGGGGGGCTGACCATGGACGGATCAGTAGGGTCTGATAGAGATCTATTAGGGTGAATAGGACCTCACACTGTCCCCGCTGTCCTGGGCTCTGTACACAGCGGGGGGCTGACCATGGACGGATCAGTAGGGTCTGATAGAGATCTATTAGGGTGAATAGGACCTCACACTGTCCCTGCTGTCCTGGGCTCTGTACACAGCGGGGGCTGACCATGGACGGATCAGTAGGGTCTGATAGAGATCTATTAGGGTGAATAGGACCTCACACTGTCCCTGCTGTCCTGGGCTCTGTACACAGCGGGGGCTGACCATGGACGGATCAGTAGGGTCTGATAGAGATCTATTAGGGTGAATAGGACCTCACACTGTCCCTGCTGTCCTGGGCTCTGTACACAGCGGGGGCTGACCATGGACGGATCAGTAGGGTCTGATAGAGATCTATTAGGGTGAATAGGACCTCACACTGTCCCTGCTGTCCTGGGCTCTGTACACAGCGGGGGGCTGACCATGGACGGATCAGTAGGGTCTGATAGAGATCTATTAGGGTGAATAGGACCTCACACTGTCCCTGCTGTCCTGGGCTCTGTACACAGCGGGGGCTGACCATGGACGGATCAGTAGGGTCTGATAGAGATCTATTAGGGTGAATAGGACCTCACACTGTCCCTGCTGTCCTGGGCTCTGTACACAGCGGGGGGCTGACCATGGACGGATCAGTAGGGTCTGATAGAGATCTATTAGGGTGAATAGGACCTCACACTGTCCCCGCTGTCCTGGGCTCTGTACACAGCGGGGGGCTGACCATGGACGGATCAGTAGGGTCTGATAGAGATCTATTAGGGTGAATAGGACCTCACACTGTCCCTGCTGTCCTGGGCTCTGTACACAGCGGGGGCTGACCATGGACGGATCAGTAGGGTCTGATAGAGATCTATTAGGGTGAATAGGACCTCACACTGTCCCTGCTGTCCTGGGCTCTGTACACAGCGGGGGCTGACCATGGACGGATCAGTAGGGTCTGATAGAGATCTATTAGGGTGAATAGGACCTCACACTGTCCCTGCTGTCCTGGGCTCTGTACACAGCGGGGGGCTGACCATGGACGGATCAGTAGGGTCTGATAGAGATCTATTAGGGTGAATAGGACCTCACACTGTCCCTGCTGTCCTGGGCTCTGTACACAGCGGGGGCTGACCATGGACGGATCAGTAGGGTCTGATAGAGATCTATTAGGGTGAATAGGACCTCACACTGTCCCTGCTGTCCTGGGCCCTGTACACAGCGGGGGCTGACCATGGACGGATCAGTAGGGTCTGATAGAGATCTATTAGGGTGAATAGGACCTCACACTGTCCCTGCTGTCCTGGGCTCTGTACACAGCGGGGGCTGACCATGGACGGATCAGTAGGGTCTGATAGAGATCTATTAGGGTGAATAGGACCTCACACTGTCCCTGCTGTCCTGGGCTCTGTACACAGCGGGGGCTGACCATGGACGGATCAGTAGGGTCTGATAGAGATCTATTAGGGTGAATAGGACCTCACACTGTCCCCGCTGTCCTGGGCTCTGTACACAGCGGGGGCTGACCATGGACGGATCAGTAGGGTCTGATAGAGATCTATTAGGGTGAATAGGACCTCACACTGTCCCCGCTGTCCTGGGCTCTGTACACAGCGGGGGGCTGACCATGGACGGATCAGTAGGGTCTGATAGAGATCTATTAGGGTGAATAGGACCTCACACTGTCCCCGCTGTCCTGGGCTCTGTACACAGCGGGGGCTGACCATGGACGGATCAGTAGGGTCTGATAGAGATCTATTAGGGTGAATAGGACCTCACACTGTCCCTGCTGTCCTGGGCTCTGTACACAGCGGGGGCTGACCATGGACGGATCAGTAGGGTCTGATAGAGATCTATTAGGGTGAATAGGACCTCACACTGTCCCCGCTGTCCTGGGCTCTGTACACAGCGGGGGCTGACCATGGACGGATCAGTAGGGTCTGATAGAGATCTATTAGGGTGAATAGGACCTCACACTGTCCCTGCTGTCCTGGGCTCTGTACACAGCGGGGAGCTGACCATGGACGGATCAGTAGGGTCTGATAGAGATCTATTAGGGTGAATAGGACCTCACACTGTCCCTGCTGTCCTGGGCTCTGTACACAGCGGGGGGCTGACCATGGACGGATCAGTAGGGTCTGATAGAGATCTATTAGGGTGAATAGGACCTCACACTGTCCCCGCTGTCCTGGGCTCTGTACACAGCGGGGGCTGACCATGGACGGATCAGTAGGGTCTGATAGAGATCTATTAGGGTGAATAGGACCTCACACTGTCCCTGCTGTCCTGGGCTCTGTACACAGCGGGGGGCTGACCATGGACGGATCAGTAGGGTCTGATAGAGATCTATTAGGGTGAATAGGACCTCACACTGTCCCCGCTGTCCTGGGCTCTGTACACAGCGGGGGCTGACCATGGACGGATCAGTAGGGTCTGATAGAGATCTATTAGGGTGAATAGGACCTCACACTGTCCCTGCTGTCCTGGGCTCTGTACACAGCGGGGGCTGACCATGGACGGATCAGTAGGGTCTGATAGAGATCTATTAGGGTGAATAGGACCTCACACTGTCCCTGCTGTCCTGGGCTCTGTACACAGCGGGGGCTGACCATGGACGGATCAGTAGGGTCTGATAGAGATCTATTAGGGTGAATAGGACCTCACACTGTCCCTGCTGTCCTGGGCTCTGTACACAGCGGGGGCTGACCATGGACGGATCAGTAGGGTCTGATAGAGATCTATTAGGGTGAATAGGACCTCACACTGTCCCTGCTGTCCTGGGCTCTGTACACAGCGGGGGCTGACCATGGACGGATCAGTAGGGTCTGATAGAGATCTATTAGGGTGAATAGGACCTCACACTGTCCCCGCTGTCCTGGGCTCTGTACACAGCGGGGGCTGACCATGGACGGATCAGTAGGGTCTGATAGAGATCTATTAGGGTGAATAGGACCTCACACTGTCCCCGCTGTCCTGGGCTCTGTACACAGCGGGGGCTGACCATGGACGGATCAGTAGGGTCTGATAGAGATCTATTAGGGTGAATAGGACCTCACACTGTCCCCGCTGTCCTGGGCTCTGTACACAGCGGGGGCTGACCATGGACGGATCAGTAGGGTCTGATAGAGATCTATTAGGGTGAATAGGACCTCACACTGTCCCTGCTGTCCTGGGCTCTGTACACAGCGGGGGGCTGACCATGGACGGATCAGTAGGGTCTGATAGAGATCTATTAGGGTGAATAGGACCTCACACTGTCCCTGCTGTCCTGGGCTCTGTACACAGCGGGGGGCTGACCATGGACGGATCAGTAGGGTCTGATAGAGATCTATTAGGGTGAATAGGACCTCACACTGTCCCCGCTGTCCTGGGCTCTGTACACAGCGGGGGCTGACCATGGACGGATCAGTAGGGTCTGATAGAGATCTATTAGGGTGAATAGGACCTCACACTGTCCCTGCTGTCCTGGGCTCTGTACACAGCGGGGGCTGACCATGGACGGATCAGTAGGGTCTGATAGAGATCTATTAGGGTGAATAGGACCTCACACTGTCCCCGCTGTCCTGGGCTCTGTACACAGCGGGGGGCTGACCATGGACGGATCAGTAGGGTCTGATAGAGATCTATTAGGGTGAATAGGACCTCACGCTGTCCCTGCTGTCCTGGGCCCTGTACACAGCGGGGGGCTGACCATGGACGGATCAGTAGGGTCTGATAGAGATCTATTAGGGTGAATAGGACCTCACACTGTCCCTGCTGTCCTGGGCTCTGTACACAGCGGGGGGCTGACCATGGACGGATCAGTAGGGTCTGATAGAGATCTATTAGGGTGAATAGGACCTCACACTGTCCCTGCTGTCCTGGGCTCTGTACACAGCGGGGGGCTGACCATGGGCGGATCAGTAGGGTCTGATAGAGATCTATTAGGGTGAATAGGACCTCACACTGTCCCCGCTGTCCTGGGCTCTGTACACAGCGGGGGGCTGACCATGGACAGATCAGTAGGGTCTGATAGAGATCTATTAGTATGAATAGGACCTCACACTGTCCCCGCTGTCCTGGACTCTGTACACAGCGGCGTGCTGACCATGGACGGATCAGTAGGGTCTGATAGAGATCTATTAGGGTGAATAGGACCTCACACTGTCCCTGCTGTCCTGGACTCTGTACACAGCGGGGGGCTGACCATGGACGGATCAGTAGGGTCTGATAGAGATCTATTAGGGTGAATAGGACCTCACACTGTCCCTGCTGTCCTGGGCTCTGTACACAGCGGGGGGCTGACCATGGACGGATCAGTAGGGTCTGATAGAGATCTATTAGGGTGAATAGGACCTCACACTGTCCCCGCTGTCCTGGGCCCTGTACACAGCGGGGGGGCTGACCATGGACGGATCAGTAGGGTCTGATAGAGATCTATTAGGGTGAATAGGACCTCACACTGTCCCCGCTGTCCTGGGCTCTGTACACAGCGGGGGCTGACCATGGGCGGATCAGTAGGGTCTGATAGAGATCTATTAGGGTGAATAGGACCTCACACTGTCCCTGCTGTCCTGGGCTCTGTACACAGCGGGGGCTGACCATGGACGGATCAGTAGGGTCTGATAGAGATCTATTAGGGTGAATAGGACCTCACACTGTCCCCGCTGTCCTGGGCTCTGTACACAGCGGGGGCTGACCATGGACGGATCAGTAGGGTCTGATAGAGATCTATTAGGGTGAATAGGACCTCACACTGTCCCTGCTGTCCTGGGCTCTGTACACAGCGGGGGCTGACCATGGACGGATCAGTAGGGTCTGATAGAGATCTATTAGGGTGAATAGGACCTCACACTGTCCCTGCTGTCCTGGGCTCTGTACACAGCGGGGGCTGACCATGGACGGATCAGTAGGGTCTGATAGAGATCTATTAGGGTGAATAGGACCTCACACTGTCCCCGCTGTCCTGGGCTCTGTACACAGCGGGGAGCTGACCATGGACGGATCAGTAGGGTCTGATAGAGATCTATTAGGGTGAATAGGACCTCACACTGTCCCTGCTGTCCTGGGCTCTGTACACAGCGGGGGGCTGACCATGGACGGATCAGTAGGGTCTGATAGAGATCTATTAGGGTGAATAGGACCTCACACTGTCCCCGCTGTCCTGGGCTCTGTACACAGCGGGGGGCTGACCATGGACGGATCAGTAGGGTCTGATAGAGATCTATTAGGGTGAATAGGACCTCACACTGTCCCCGCTGTCCTGGACTCTGTACACAGCGGGGAGCTGACCATGGACGGATCAGTAGGGTCTGATAGAGATCTATTAGGGTGAATAGGACCTCACACTGTCCCCGCTATCCTGGACTCTGTACACAGCGGGGCTGACCATGGACGGATCAGTAGGGTCTGATAGAGATCTATTAGGGTGAATAGGACTTCACACTGTCCCTGCTGTCCTGGGCTCTGTACACAGCGGGGGGCTGACCATGGACGGATCAGTAGGGTCTGATAGAGATCTATTAGGGTGAATAGGACCTCACACTGTCCCCGCTGTCCTGGGCTCTGTACACAGCGGGGGGCTGACCATGGACGGATCAGTAGGGTCTGATAGAGATCTATTAGGGTGAATAGGACCTCACACTGTCCCTGCTGTCCTGGGCTCTGTACACAGCGGGGGCTGACCATGGACGGATCAGTAGGGTCTGATAGAGATCTATTAGGGTGAATAGGACCTCACACTGTCCCTGCTGTCCTGGGCTCTGTACACAGCGGGGGCTGACCATGGACGGATCAGTAGGGTCTGATAGAGATCTATTAGGGTGAATAGGACCTCACACTGTCCCTGCTGTCCTGGGCTCTGTACACAGCGGGGGCTGACCATGGACGGATCAGTAGGGTCTGATAGAGATCTATTAGGGTGAATAGGACCTCACACTGTCCCTGCTGTCCTGGGCTCTGTACACAGCGGGGGGCTGACCATGGACGGATCAGTAGGGTCTGATAGAGATCTATTAGGGTGAATAGGACCTCACACTGTCCCTGCTGTCCTGGGCTCTGTACACAGCGGGGGCTGACCATGGACGGATCAGTAGGGTCTGATAGAGATCTATTAGGGTGAATAGGACCTCACACTGTCCCTGCTGTCCTGGGCTCTGTACACAGCGGGGGCTGACCATGGACGGATCAGTAGGGTCTGATAGAGATCTATTAGGGTGAATAGGACCTCACACTGTCCCTGCTGTCCTGGGCCCTGTACACAGCGAGGGGCTGACCATGGACGGATCAGTAGGGTCTGATAGAGATCTATTAGGGTGAATAGGACCTCACACTGTCCCCGCTGTCCTGGGCCCTGTACACAGCGGGGGGCTGACCATGGACGGATCAGTAGGGTCTGATAGAGATCTATTAGGGTGAATAGGACCTCACACTGTCCCCGCTGTCCTGGGCTCTGTACACAGCGGGGGCTGACCATGGGCGGATCAGTAGGGTCTGATAGAGATCTATTAGGGTGAATAGGACCTCACACTGTCCCTGCTGTCCTGGGCTCTGTACACAGCGGGGAGCTGACCATGGACGGATCAGTAGGGTCTGATAGAGATCTATTAGGGTGAATAGGACCTCACACTGTCCCTGCTGTCCTGGGCTCTGTACACAGCGGGGGCTGACCATGGACGGATCAGTAGGGTCTGATAGAGATCTATTAGGGTGAATAGGACCTCACACTGTCCCCGCTGTCCTGGGCTCTGTACACAGCGGGGGGCTGACCATGGACGGATCAGTAGGGTCTGATAGAGATCTATTAGAGTGAATAGGACCTCACACTGTCCCCGCTGTCCTGGACTCTGTACACAGCGGGGGGCTGACCATGGACGGATCAGTAGGGTCTGATAGAGATCTATTAGGGTGAATAGGACCTCACACTGTCCCCGCTGTCCTGGGCTCTGTACACAGCGGGGAGCTGACCATGGACGGATCAGTAGGGTCTGATAGAGATGTATTAGGGTGAATAGGACCTCACACTGTCCCTGCTGTCCTGGGCCCTGTACACAGCGGGGGGCTGACCATGGACGGATCAGTAGGGTCTGATAGAGATCTATTAGGGTGAATAGGACCTCACACTGTCCCTGCTGTCCTGGGCTCTGTACACAGCGGGGTGCTGACCATGGAGGGCTTCAGTAGGGTCTGATAGAGATCTATTAGGGTGAATAGGACCTCACACTGTCCCCGCTGTCCTGGACTCTGTACACAGTGGGGGGCTGACCATGGACGGATCAGTAGGGTCTGATAGAGATCTATTAGGGTGAATAGGACCTCACACTGTCCCTGCTGTCCTGGGCTCTGTACACCACGGGTGGATTTCCCATTAGGTTACGGGCTTTGTTACTTGACTTTTTTATTTTTAAGTTGTTATAGGTTCTGAATGTTGGGTTAGTCGTGTTTTCATCAGTTTGCGGTGTCACTACGTCAGACCTGACCCGTCACTCAGGCCTCGGCGGTTTCGACCATTTCGTTGTTTCTGATGCCTGCATGCCTCGTGTCGGTGTCGGCACTACCACAGCCAGGGTCATCATTGCATCTCATTTGCTTTTCTGGTCCTGTCACAGCTCGCCATCCTCAGTTGGTGTGGTCAATTACATCTTTTGCTAAGGTTGCAGAAAAAAAAAGGGCTCGTTTAAAAAAAAAAAAAAAAAAAAACTACAACTAAAATTAAATGGAAAATTAAGAATATATAAAACTCGATCAGCTTACAAACTCGCTACTTGACGTTTCTTTATACGTTGCTATAGGTTCAGAGTGTTGGGTAAGTCACGTTTTCATCAGTTTGCGGTATCACAACGTCAAACCGGACACGTCGCTCAGGTCACGGCGGTTTCAACTATTTGGCTTTCTGATGCTTCCGCCGGCACTGGTTTTGTTGCCATCTCTTGGCCCCCAATATAATCATTTTCTTTCCGACTTTCCATTCCGGGTGCCCGGTTCGTGTCGTTCATAAATTACTGGCAGCAGTAACAGACCAAGGCCTTGCGAGTACTATGTTGCGGTTTCCCACGGCCCACTCGCCACTGGCGTTTGGCGCGAGTATTCGCAAGGCGAGTTTGATCTCGAATATCGTAATTTCGAGATTTGTGAATATGTCGAATATCTGACCCCATATTCGCAGTTACGTATATTCGCTCTCGAGATGGATAGTGAGTGATAGGGAAACTGTAGATTGAAAAAAATATATAATAATATTCTGACACAATTTCCCCGACCTCAGTCGCTTCTTTCACAGTTCACACTGTTCCTGTCAGAGTAAAGACTTAATAGGGAAAACCGTCCTGCCAATGTTCGTCACTTGAATATTCGCATTAATCTGTTCGCGGTCTGTATTCCCTTACCTACCTAGCGTTAACAGGTCGTGTCAGACTCCAGTACGCTGCATGTATTGTGGAAATCCGTATAGTATTTTCCCGCCCTTCCATTCACTCAAATGACTCCCGCCATTTCAAGCTTTCTATACATGTAAAGCTGTTTAAACATTATTAATAACAAACTGTTTTATGCGCACGCGTATATTACTTAAAATAATTAAAATTGCAAGTCATGATATTGGATGCGAAATAACAAATATTGCTAGATCGCGAATGCGTGACGAATGTGATGCGGGTCGTTCGTCGGATGTCGCAAGTGGGTCTTGCGCTCATCTCTACTCACCACCTCTTAGTCGTCCGGCATGTCCGTATGCCGGTTTCCAATTTAGGGTTGCAACCGACAGCTGTCGGGCCTTTCCTTTAGGTGAGGTGCGGCATATGCTGCCTCTAGGTACGAAAGTTCCGGCCCATATTATCCGGAAGCTAGGTCAGTGGCGCTCTGCATGTTCATTAAGTTCATACCTCAATCTAGTCGAGAGATGTTCTTGCATTCCAGAGGCTGGTCATGTTGGTGTTGTTGCTGGCACTGGGTTTTGTTGCCATTTTTTTGGCCCCCAATATAATCATTCTCTTTCTGACTTTCCGTTCAGGGTGCCCGGTTCGTGTCTTTCAGCAATTACTGGCAGCAGTAACAGACCAAGACCTTGAGTGTACTCTGTTGCGGTGCTCACGGCACTATTGTGTATTTAGTTGTTGGTTTTTGGCCCCCTTCAGGCATTCCTCCTATGCAGCGGTTATGGCGCAACTCAAGCCACTTAGCTTAGTTAGGTAGGCAGGTAGACGGTTACGTGTCATGTAGCCCCGACCACAAGTTTGAAGACCGATTTATTGGCCTGTATTTGTGGGAGGGGTGTAAGTAGCACATTTATACCAGGCAGGCACCTCCCTTGAGTGTGTCGACGGTGCTGCGTACCCTCCCAACCCGCCCTTCTTTTTCATAAACACCTTGCAGGGTATGCCCCCCTTCAGGCATTCCTCCTACGCAGCGGTTATGGCACAACTCAAGCCACTTAGCTTAGTTAGGTAGGCAGGTAGACGGTTACGTGTCATGTAGCCCTGACCACAAACAATGTTATGCATCAGGGGTGCCCCTGGTCTCCTACCCTTTTTTTGTTAGTTATGGAAACCTTGCTTCAGGCAGTTAGAGAACAGGGGCATATACAGGGGTTGAAATTGAGTGGAACGGACCTGAAGTTCCTGACATTTGCGGATGATTTACTTTTTCTGACAACTAATCCAACAGTTAGTCTCCCATACATTGCCCAGCTACTACAGGACTTTGGCATTTTGTCCAACTTCAGGGTTAATTCTGCCAAATTGGAAATACTGAATATATCAGTCCCTCAGCCGATGCTAGCCAGTTCCTTGTGGGCCACTTCTTCGATCACTTATTTAGGAGTACGGTTTTCGAGAGACCTGACAGATATTTATCGTTTGATTACTCACGGAGCCCAATAAAATGTTAAAATCTTATGACTCTGCGGGTTTCTTGGTTTGGCAGAAGAAACCTATTGAAAACTTTTTATAAGTTTTTGTGGAAAAAGAAGAAACCATGCATGCCACATTCACTGCTTATTAGGAAACGGGATGAAGGTCTGGGTTTACCGGACGTGCTATCCTACTATAAGGCTGTGCAGTTGAATAGAGGACTGCAATTGACATTCCCATGTGGGAAAGTTGACCATTTTCTCCTCGCTGGGTAGTTGGTCTGACATAGAGAATCTATGGATCCAAGGTGCTAGGTTTCCGTTAGATGGTGAAACTGACCAAATGCAACAAGCACTGAGAGGTGTGGCGACAAATGGGCCCGACGCTAGCTCCAACACAATCTCCACTACCTGCCCTTCTATCTGTCTCAGTTGCAGCCAAGGAAGGTGTTACAAAACTGTTATTTACCCTGTTAGTCTGATTGGTAAAGAGGAGAAATGTGGCGGAACCAGCTCCACCACTTGTGCCTGTAGAGGACTGCTTGCCCGCCTCCGGCCTCTGGATTACGGCCCATTAAGAACCATCTGGGGACATACTGTGGAGTTACTGGATGGCCACCATTTCATGGATGAAGCACATGGTGAGAACAATGGATGGTGGCCATTTTAACTCACAGACACTGTTTGGACTTTTCTACACGGTGCCATCTCGCCGGTATTTGGTTCACAAAGACATCGGGCAGTAGTTTTAAACTATACAGCAGGGGACACATGATACAGTCATTATTTTTTATATAGCCTGTATATGTTCTGTGGAATCTGCATTAACCTGTATCGTCCAAACTACTGAACGGATCTGGGTGAATTTTGGATATGTGGCTCACCCAGATCCCCGGTTCCGAGGATATACTTGTTATGGGGTTATTGCATGTTTTGGGGTTCCTGTGATATGTTTTATAAAACTGTATTTCTCTGCCTGTGATAATTATATTAGCCATTGTGTTCAGTAATCCGATCACAGGCAGAGGTGAGGATTTTGTGTGGGAGTGTCTGTGTGTATTGTACGGATTGATTGGTTGTATTTCAGACCCCTGTGGGTCAGTACTATGTTTGTGGATTGTAAATAAAAGAGGCTGTATGCCCCAGGACAGTCAGTCCTAGCTTGACCTTCAAATCGCAGCCTTGACTCGTTTTGTTGTGGGCGGAAGATTATCCTAGCTGTAAAATAGCTAGTGGGATTGTTCTACATTTACAGGATCCTTCTGGATATCGAGACGAAGCGGCTCCTCTCTCTCTCCTAAACAGAGATCCAGACTATCCAAGCGGTCCAGCTTCCAGCTAGCCTGGGAGTAACCGTAACATTTGGATGGCAGCGGTGGGATTGTCCTGGATTTCCTAGGAGAGGTACTGAACGGATGGAGAGCGCTTACGAAAAATTGAAACGTGCGACCCTGAAGGATTTACTCGAAAACAGAGGGGGAAAGCCAGCAACCGTCCGAGAAGGGAACTGATCGCAGAATTAACCGAACTGGATCAGGGCTTCACGATGGCAGAGACCCCGACCACGAGTAGTGATGAAAAGACCAGGATTGTTCGGGAGAGACTCTCGCTATACGGGCCGAACCCACCTATGGAACTGGTGCAGCAGTTGATGGCAGAAGCGGATGAGGATATACAGAAGGCTCGAGCCCACGAACTCAGCCTGGTGACCGCACACCGCAATGCCGAAGCACCGCAGGTAATCATTCCTGTCGAAAACGCCGGGAGGCCAAAGATACCCTATGCGGCTTTTAGACCCTTCCTAGAGAGCGAGACAGGAATCGATGAATATTTGGCGGACTTCGAAAGGCAATGTGCCCTGCACCAGATTCCCAACAGAGAGTGGCCCACGATATTGTCTGGGAAACTAGCCGGGCGAGCCCTGGAAGCATTTCGGACTCTGGGCGCTGAGGAAGTGACACAGTATGCGCTGGTCAAAGAGACACTGTTGCGGCGGTACGCTGTAACTCCTGACACATATCGCCGACAATTTCGTAGCACGAAAAAGAAGCCTAACGATACACATATGGAATGGGCGCACCGAATGCGGAGAGCGGCAAATCACTGGATGAGCGGAAGTAAAGCTGTGACTGGTGAGGAAATTTTACAATTATTTCTCTTAGAACATTTTTATAACGGCATGGAGCAGCAGGGGAAGGAATGGCTGCGAGACAGACGACCTTCTACCTTAGAAGAAGCAGCCAAATTGGCCGATGAACATTACGACTCCCGTCTACATGAACCCACGAACTACCGAACCCCAGCACGGGTCGAACACAAAGATGTTTACCGTACGTCGCCACGTAACGAATTCCGAGCCCCGGTGCCCGGGCCCGTACGGTACTCAGGACCCCGAATTACAACTCTGATCGTCCCAGACCGACCTGCTACCGATGCAAGCAACCAGGGCACCTCATGGCTAGCTGCCCCCTTAATGCACACCAGACCCCCGGAATTATAATTACCCCTCTGGATCATCTCGTCCTGCCCGGGCGCTCTGTGTTAACCAAGAGGCCCCTATGGAGGAATATTTGGGACCACTTCATGAAGCAGATCCTGTATATGCTGCTTCGGATAACCGCCAGCACCATCGGCAGAAGGTATGGCTCGAGGGGCGATCTACCGAGGGGTTAAGAGACACGGGGGCTACCATTACACTGGTCCAGAGCCATTTGGTGCCGGAGCACAAGCGATCAGGGCAGACTGTGGCCGTTAGAGTGGCGGGGGGATGTGTACAAAATTCCGACCGCTAAAGTACATCTTGATTGGGGAGCGGGAAGGGGCCGTGAACGTGGGCATAATGGATAATTTACCTGCCGAAGTACTACTGGGCAACGATTTGGGCCCCATGACTTCTGCCTATGCTCCAGTATACAACAACGAGGCGAACCCAGTGACTACCCGAGCCCAAGCCCGAACGGAGCGAGAACCCTCACCAGTGCGGGAGACACAGGTAAGACCTACCCGACCTTGACTGACCCGTTAGGTCCCATACCCTGGGACACCCCAGATGCTTTCGAGACAGAGTCTAAGACTGACCCGACATTACAAAAGTACCGGGAACGAGCAGAGACCGGAGGGAGCGGGTCAGATAACGAAACCTTTTTATGGGAAAAGGGAAAGCTATATCGCTTGACGGAGAAAAGGGGGCAGCATAGGCGACAGCTGGTAGTGCCCCACAAATACCGTCGAGAAATACTCAAGATAGGACACGACATTCCCTTGGCAGGCCACCTAGCTGTAACCCGCACACTACACCGCATTACTCACACGTTCTTTTGGCCAGGGGTACACGCTGATGTTAGGACTTATTGTAATACCTGCGATGTGTGTCAACGAGTAGGGAGGAGAGGCGATCACCCTAAAGCTCATCTAGTAAATATGCCCATTGTGGAGGAACCCTTCAGCAGGGTTGCTATTGACCTAGTGGGACCGCTTGCTACCCCTAGTCCCTCCGGTAAGCGCTACATTCTTACCGTAGTGGACTACGCTACCAGGTACCCGGAAGCTGTCGCCCTATCCAACATCCAAGCGGATACGGTAGCGAATGCGCTGGTGCAGGTGTTCTCCCGGGTAGGATTTCCAAAAGAAATCCTGTCCGACCGAGGCACCCAATTTACTGCCGAATTGACTCAGCAACTCTGGCAGGTTTGCAAAATTAAGTCCCTCCTGAGCTCTCCATACCACCCCCAGACGAACGGACTTTGTGAGAGGTTCAATGGGACCCTCAAACAAATGCTCAAGACGTTTACTCAGGAATACCGAGACTGGGAGCGTTTTTGCCGCACCTCCTATTTGCTTATCGGGAGGTGCCCCAGGAAACTGACCGGGTTCTCTCCCTTCGAGTTGCTCTACGGAAGAAAGGTACGGGGACCCCTGAACCTGATCCGGGAGCACTGGGAGGGAGAGATGGAGACTGATGGTGTCCCCATTGTGCCGTACGTGCTGGAACTCAGGGACCGAATGGAGCAATTAGCCAAATCAGTGCAGGCTAACCTCCAATCGGCCCAGAGAAGACAGAAGGTATGGTACGATCGGGGGGCCCGAAAGAGAATCTTTACCATAGGGCAAAAGGTGTTAGTGCTTAAGCCAGTTAAGACAGACAAATTGCAGGTGTCCGGGCAGGGCCCCTACCAGATAGTGGAGAAAAGGGGAGACACCACTTACGTAATAGCTAGCTGCCATGACAGCAATCTTAGAAAGACATTCCATGTGAACATGCTCAAGGAATATCTTGAGCGGCCGGAGAACGTGATGGCCGTATGCTGTGCCCCTCAGGAAGACCCCGACAGTCTACCCATTCCAGATCTGTTAGAAAAGAGTACCCACGCAGATATAGTAGCTCAGGTCAAGATAGGGGACCGACTTAGCCCCACTGAAAGGGAGCAGCTTAACCAACTCCTGCAGTCCAAAAGCCCCACTTTCTCCCAGAAGCCAGGGTACACTACCTTAAGCACCCACCAGGTAGATACCCGGGACAAGCTCCTTTACGCCAGGCTCCTTACCGAATCCCAGAGGCAGTTAGGACAGGGATGAAGAAGGAGATCGATGAGATGCTCCAACTCAGGGTAATTGAGCCCTCCGATAGTCCCTGGGCTTCCCCAGTGGTCCTGGTGCCCAAGAAAGATGGTACAACCCGGTTTTGCGTAGACTATCGGAGGCTCAATGAAAAGACAGTGACGGACGCTTACCCTATGCCCAGGGTAGACGAGCTACTCGATCGTATAGCCAGGGAAATTATCTGACCACCATCGACCTCTGCAAGGGTTACTGGCAGATTCCCTGGCCCAGGAGGCTGTCGCCAAGTCGGCATTCGTCACCCCGTTCGGCTTATATCAGTTTAAGGTAATGCCGTTCGGGATGAAGAATGCCCCAGCTACATTCCAGCGCTTGGTCGATAGGCTCCTGGATGGCTTCCAGAGTTTTGCTTGCGCATACCTGGACGACATAGCGATCCACAGTGAGTCCTGGGAGGACCACTTAGCTCATGTAGGAATGGTTCTGGATCAGATCCGGGCTGCTGGCCTGACTCTGAAGCCAGAAAAATGCCACTTTGGGATGGCCGAGGTACAGTACCTGGGTCACCGGGTAGGGTGTGGGAAACAGCGACCAGAGCCGGCCAAGATAGAAGCTGTCGCCAATTGGCCCACCCCACCACTAAGACTCAGGTCCTAGCATTCCTGGGCACAGCAGGGTACTACAGACGGTTTGTACCAGACTACAGCACACTTGCCAAACCCCTGACTGACCTGACCAAGAAAAACTTACCTCGACAGGTCCTGTGGTCTCCCCACTGTGAAACGGCTTTCCAAGCTCTCAAAAATGCTCTTGTTAACGCTCCTGTCTTGGCGGCCCCAGCCCTTAACAAACGTTTTATCGTACATACAGACGCTTCCATGTTCGGGCTGGGAGCTGTCCTCAGCCAAGTAGGCGAAGACGGAGGGGAGCACCCAGTTGCCTACATCAGCCGTAAGCTCCTGCCACGCGAAGTCAGCTATGCAGCGGTAGAAAAAGAGTGTTTGGCTTTGGTGTGGGCACTAAAGAAATTGACTCCCTATTTGTATGGACAAGAGTTCACTCTGGTTACAGACCATAACCCGTTGGTGTGGCTAAACCGGGTCTCTGGGGATAACGGCAGACTTTTACGTTGGAGTTTATCGTTACAACCCTTCAACTTCACCATTACCTACAGACCTGGGAAACAGAATGGCAACGCCGACGGGTTGTCCAGACAAACAGACCTCAGCCCAGCATAACCAGCGGTCTGGACAGCCTTAGTCTGCCCCGAAAGGGGTCAGACAGTGTCTGCCAGAGTGTTCCACAAAAAGGAGCACTGTTACAAAACTGTTATTTACCCTGTTAGTCTGATTGGTAAAGAGGAGAAATGTGGCGGAACCAGCTCCGCCACTTGTGCCTGTAGAGGACTGCTTGCCCGCCTCCTGCCTCTGGATTACGGCCCTTTAAGAACCATCTGGGGACATACTGTGGAGTTACTGGATGGCCACCATTTCATGGATGAAGCACATGGTGAGAACAATGGATGGCGGCCATTTTAACTCACAGACACTGTTTGGACTTTTCTACACGGTGCCATCTCGCCGGTATTTGGTGCACAAAGACATCGGGCAGTAGTTTTAAACTATACAGCAGGGGACACATGATACAGTCATTATTTTTTATATAGCCTGTATATGTTCTGTGGAATCTGCATTAACCTGTATCGTCCAAACTACTGAACGGATCTGGGTGAATTTTGGATATGTGGCTCAACCAGATCCCCCGGTTCCGAGGATATACTTGTTATGGGGTTATTGCATGTTTTGGGGTTCCTGTGATATGTTTTATAAAACTGTATTTCTCTGCCTGTGATAATTATATTAGCCATTGTGTCCAGTAATCCGATCACAGGCAGAGGTGAGGATTTTGTGTGGGAGTGTCTGTGTTTATTGTACGTATTGATTGGTTGTATTTCAGACCCCTGTGGGCAGTACTATGTTTGTGGATTGTAAATAAAAGAGGCTGTATGCCCCAGGGCAGTCAGTCCTAGCTTGACCTTCAAATCGCAGCCTTGACTCGTTTTGTTGTGGGCGGAAGATTATCCTAGCTGTAAAATAGCTAGTGGGATTGTTCTACATTTACAGGATCCTTCTGGATATCGAGACGAAGCGGCTCCTCTCTCTCTCCCTAAACAGAGATCCATACTATTCAAGCGGTCCAGCTTCCAGCTAGCCTGGGAGTAACCGTAACAGAAGGCTTTTGGCGTTCTTTGATATCTTGGCCTATTGGTGAGGCCTTCATTAATATGGTCATCCCTTTGGTGGACATCTCCCTATATATTTACTGAATATGACCTTAACCTTTTTATATGCACACTTCAAACATATGTGTTCCAAGTTTTTAGCTCTACACTCAAAGAGAGACCTTACAGTTTTTGAGCAACTCATGGTGGCAAAAATTTCTAGAACCCAGAAGCTGTCTAATCTTTACCATCAGTTTGTTTTAGGGCCTCCTTTGACAAAACCAGCTTTTCTGAGTACAATGGAGACGGAGTTAGGTATTACCCTCTCAGACAGTGAGTCTCGTTTTGTATTGGCGCACTCACAGGGATTCTCCAGATGTGTGCGTCTGCAAGAAAGCCACTATAAGCTGCTAAGCCGCTGGTACAAAACTCCTCAATTTCTGTTTGTACACAATTTTTCTGTTGCAGATGTTTGGAGATTTCAATCTGCCACAGCGTCATACCTGCATATAACTTGTGCTCCGATAAGAATATTTTGGAACCAAATTGAAGCAATGATTCCGAAACTGTCTACCCCTCAGTTTCAGATATTGCCAGACATGGTCTTTCTGGCCAAACCGAGCAGCTTGTGTCGCCCCTCCAAAACAAATCTTATTACACAGCTAAAGCGTGGGTGCCTTTCCATTGGTTGCAACCACTACCTCCAGCTCTAGAAGAGTGGTGCACCAAGGTTGACCAGATATGCAAATTTGAGGAACTCGCCAGCTGGACAGTTAGGAAATATGAAGATCCGGAGTCCATGGAGAGCCTTCAGGATGCAGCCATAACTGGAACCCTGATACTCTTGATACTCTCTGTTCTTCTGATACTCTTATGAGGTTAGCCTGTTCATAAGTTGGTGCTTATAATATTAGAGATGGGCGGAGCTTTTAGGGTGCAGTACTGACATGTGTGACTTGTGTTTCCTTTTTTCTGTGCCTTTATATACTTTTTTTACCTATTTTTCTTGATGCACTTTTTTTCTGTAGGGTGAGGCCTTTTCCTAGGTGCTGTGACTATGTACGTACCCAGACACATATATGCATATGGCCATAGATTGTGGTTTGTGGACTGGCTCAGTTTGCTTATCCCCTCCCGTTTTTATTCCTGTTGCCCTTTGTGTGCCTATTTGTCCTGTGGTCATATAATGTATGTCGTATGTCTCTTCTTTGATTAAGAAGTAAGCATAGGGTTAGGGCCTCTTTTTTTCCCTGTAACACAGCAAGGGTTAACGGTAATCCAAACCTCAATATTTATTACCCTGATTCTGCAGTTGACAGAAACCCCCCATATATGGTTCTAAACTGCTGTATGGGTACACAGCAGGGCTCAGGAGGGAGGAAGCACCATATGGCTTTTGCAGGACAGATTTTGCGATCTCAGAATGAGACGTGACATGTAGTGATGAGTGGGAGGTGCCATATTCGATTTTGCGATATTACGCGAATATTCGATTGAATATTCGTCATACATTCGTCGAAATCGAATATTCGTCATTATTCTATATAATGCGAATGTTACGCGAATTTATATTCGCATCGCAAATAAACTTAGAGCTGAGTTCCTAATGGTTGTAACTTGTATTGCTAGAATTGATGAAGATAACGAATATCACAAATATAGCGCTATATTCTCAATCTTCGTTATATTCTAGCAATACAACCATTAGGAACTCAGCTCTAAGTTGAATTCGCCATGCGATTAATATAACCTGTATTACTCGCATTGCGAATTCAACTAAGAGCTGGGTTCGTAATGGTTGTATTGCTAGAATATAACGAATATCGCAATGCGAATAATTCAGGTTATATTAATCGCATTGCGATTACAACTTAGTCAAATTTGTGAGATCGTGATTCTCACATCCAACAGTACATTTTAGCATGGAGGCGTTCCCATGCACACAGGAAGTCGGCAGAAGCGGCAACGGGCATTACTGGAGCGGGCAGGGCGCCAGGATTCCTCCGGACAGGTAAGAACAGCTTTTGGGAAGTGGGAAGACGACCAGAGAGCAACAAGGATTAACATCTAACAAAAAAAAACTAATATTCAAAATTCCGAATATATAGCGCTATATTCGTGAAATATCGAAGTTGCGATATTCGCAATAAAAATTAGCTATTCGAATATTCGCGCTCAACACTAGTGACATGTAATTCCTCCTACTGCGCATGCGCACCTGCCTCGCACCTCAGCCAGGCACAAAGCTTAAATAGAACACCTCACTGTATACACGTGGCGCATTACCGGAGTGCAGTAGCACACAGAACAGGAGCCATAGTGCACATCTTCCCTTACTACCTAGGCGGCACCAGGTATTCCTGCTTTTCTTGGCCATATCCTGACTTTTCTCTGGCGCCTCCACAAAGGCACTCATAGGAGGGTGTCCCCTCCCCCAGGACAGGAAACAACGACGTAGAAGCAGAAGACTTAAGGGCCTCCTCCCCCTTAGCTAATCAGTCGTTGCTTCCTGTCCTCGGGAATGTTGCGTGGAAGCCGCTCCTGGAGTCCGGGAATCACTTTTTTAAAACGCCCAGCCTTGCCCCCCCCACTTGGGGGTTTGCTTCCCCACTCTTATGTGGGAGGACTGGAGCAGGAAACTGGCCCCCGGGGACGCATGGCCTCCCTTCCCGTTCCAGGGAGTAAGCCCTGCTTGCAGGCATCCCCGGGCAGGCGCGCGATAGTCACGCCGAACTATCGCGGGATCCGGCGTCTGACGTCAGCGGGTGAGATTCTCCTTGGGCAAGAGAATATCGCGAGGGGCGGAGCTCCGGCGGCGCAGGATATTTAGGATCCCTTCAGTTCCTTAGACTGACGTCCTCGTGCTGCATTCTGCCATGCTGGCCCCTGGTGATATGGAGACCACAAAAAAGCCCGTGGATCCCTCTGCCTCAGCCCGGTAAGCCTCCTCCCCGGAGGAGAGGTGTTTTTTCAGCTGAAAGATATACTGCTACTTACACAAGGTGCCTGCTATTTTTCCACCACAAGGTGATGGGTCCTGGCCTCTCAGCTTAGTTTGCTGGCCTCTAATCAGCCATCCTTATTTTTTTCTGATCTTAGGCCAGAGAAACCTCAACCCCAAAAGCGTCTGGTGGAGACCTGGCACGGAAAAAGTGCGCCATTTGCCGCAGAGCACTCTCCTCCAAATCAAAGAAAGCGCTGTGCCCCAAGTGCACAGAAAAAATTGTTTCAGAGGAATCTCCTTCCCTCCTCGAATCTATGAGGTCCATTTTTAAAGAAGAAGTTAATGCTGCAGTAGATTCTAGAATACCGTTATCCCCAAAACCATCCACCTCCCAGATATCTTTCGCCTTGGATGACGGTGAATTGTTGTCTGGCTCTAACTCCTCCTTCTCGGATGATGGTTCAGGAAGACCTCACTATGCCTGAAAAAACAGACGGGCTCCTGAAAACTATTAGAGCAACTATGAATATTGAGGAGGTGAAGGAGACTCATTCAATACAGGACTAAATGTTCCAGGGGTTATGTGAAAGGAAAAAAAGAACCTTCCAATTCACAATAATGTTAAGTCGCTTATTGCAAGAGAATGGAAGGAACCAGAAAAGAGGTCCGCTATGTCAGGCTCCTTTAAGCGCAAATACCCCTTTGCTGACTCCGATTCGAACCTGTGGGATAAAACCCCGAAGGTGGATGCGCCGGTGGCTCGGATCTCTAAAAGGACCTTGCTGCCCTTTGAAGATACTGGCCTCCTCAGGGATCCCATGGACAAGAAATGCGAAAGCCTGTTGAAAAAGTCTTGGGAGACAAACACAGCCATGTTTAGGCCAAGTGTAGCCTCTACGTGGTGTACGGCTAGATCCCTTTCGGTATGGCTGAACCAGTTAGAAGACCATCTGGTGGCCGGCACCCCACGTGAGGAGATCCTGGCTTCTCTACCTACCCTTACAAAAGCATCTAATTTTCTGGCTGATGCATCAGCAGACTTAGTAAGGCTCTCAGCCAGGTCAGCAGCTTTGTCAAACGCCACTAGGAGAGCGGTCTGGCTCCGAACATGGTCAGGGGATGCCAGTTCAAAGAACCGCCTGTGTACCATCCCATGTGAGGGCGACAGATTGTTCGGTTCCACTCTGGACGACATCCTGGACATGGCTGCGGACAAAAAGAAAGGTTTCCCTACAGAAAATCGTTATTTTCATCAACGACGGGCCTTTCAAAGCCAAAGAAAAGCTAAGGAAGATCCCAAAAAGAAGGATACTTCAGGGAGATGGCAGCCCTTTAAGGGTAGGGGAAGAGGATTCCTTTTTAACCCCGATAACGCCTTGTCATCAAAACAATGACGCCAGAAGTCAAGTAGGGGGCAGATTAAGCCGCTTCGCTTCTGTCTGGTAAAGTATGGGAACATCTCCCTGGGTGGTAGACACCTTAGGTCAAAGCCTAAAACTGGAATTTCTTTCAACACCTACGGAGCATTTCATGATCGGCAAGGGAAGCAATCCTGCCGAGAATCGGAAATCCTGTCTTTGATTCAGAAGGACGTAATTAGTCAAGTCCCAATAGAAGAGCATGGCAGGGGTTTCTACTCTCTTGTTTTTCTGATCCAAAAGCCCAACGCGTCTTATCAGCTGATTATAAACCTAAAAGGCCTGAACAGGTACATTGTGTACAAAAGTTTCAAAATGGAATCAATAAAAACCTCTATATACGTTTTTCCCCAAGATTGCTTCATGGTAACAGTAGACTCACAGGATGCTTATTACCACGTCCCAATCTCTGTAAACCACCAGAAGTACCTGAGAATACCCGGCTTTTTAAACAACCAGTTCACAGCCCTCCCCTTCGGACTCTCCTCAGCTCCAAGAGAGTTCTCGAAGATAATGGCAGAAGTTGTCAAATCTCTCCACCTGAGAGGAATACAAATTATACCTTACCTGGACGACTTTTTAGTAGCTGCTCCCTCGGCAGAGACCCTACTGTCCCACCTAGCAAACATTCAGAAGTGTTTTACCACTCTAGGGTGGATAATAAACGGCAAAAAATCGGATCTTGTTCCAGAACAAAGAAAGACCTTTTTGGGGGTTCTGTTACATTCGCACCTACTAATGTCTTTTCTTCCACAGAACAAGCAGGTCGAACTCCTAGAGAAGGTCTCTCACTTCTGCAGCCAAAAGTCAATATCGGTGAGAAACGTCATGAACTTCCTGGGTCTCCTAACATCAACAATCCAATCGGTCAGGTGGGCTCAGCATCACACAAGACCTCTACAGACGTTCCTTCTGTCCTCCTGGGATGGTGCCTCCTCGTCCCTGGAAAAGCGGGTGATCATCCCGAATTCTGTAAGGAGATCCCTTATGTGGTGGGGGATTAGAAAACATCTCCAGACGGGAGTTTCCGGGAGACAAGAAGATCAGATGATAATAACCACAGACGCCAGCAGCACCGGCTGGGGAGGTCACTCGGACGGGAGAGTAGTCCAGGGCTCCTGGGAAAGGGACCTGCTACAGGCCTCTTCCAATCTAAGGGTACTTTCACACTAGCGTTTTGGATTCCGTTTGTGGGATCCGTTTCAGGGCTCTCACAAACGGTCCAAAACGGATCAGTTAAGCCCCAATGCATTCTGAATTGATAAGGATCCGTTCAGAATGCATCAGTTAGGCTCCGTTCCGCCTCTATTTCGTTTTGGAGGCGGACACCAAAACGCAGCATGCAGCATTTTGGTGTCCGTCTGAAGAGGCGGAGCCTAACGGATCAGTTTTTAATTACAATGTAAGTCAATGGGGACGGATCCGTTTTCAATGATACAATATGGTGCATTTGAAAACGGATCCGTTCCCCATTGACTTTCAATGTAATTCAAAACGGATCCGTTTTGGACTTTGTCATTTTTCTTTAAATCTAATGCAAACGGATCCATTCTGAGCGGATACAAACGTTTGCATTATAGGTGCGGATCCGTCTGTGCAAATAAACAGACGGATCTGCACCAACACAAGTGTGAAAGTACCCTTAAGAGAGCTATCAGCGGTATTCAAGGTGATGGTCTTTCTTTTTACCCCTACGTCACTAAAATGCGTGAAGGTCTTTTCGGACAACACTACGGCGGTTGCCTACTTAAACAAACAGGAAGGAACCAGCAGTCGCTCCCTAGCAGCAGTAAGCGAAAAGATCTTCTCCTGGGCAGAGAAAAACCTGGTCTCCCTTACAGCCTTACACGTCAGAGGGGAAGAAAACTCGTTGGCCAACTTCCTCAGTCATTAGACCCTGAAAGAGGGGGAATGGTGCCTAAATCCTTAGATATTTAATCAGTTGTGTCTCAGGTGGAGGGCTCCGAAGGTGGACTTGTTCGCAACCAGGGTGAACAGACAGACCGAACAATTCTGCTCCCTCTTTCTAAGAGATCTACCGCTATGGGTAGACACCCTGTCTCGTCCATGGCCGATGTGTCTTCTTTACGCCTTCCCCCCCTTTCAGTCTGACTCTGATGAAGGTCCTGGAGGAAAGTGCCGAGGTATTCTTTATAGCCCCTCACTGGCCAAGAAGGTCTTGGTTTGTCTCCTACTTCATCTTTCCGCAGGGGAATTCTGTACTCTCCCATCCATGTCGAATCTTCTTCACCAAGGCCCTGTGAGTCACCCAAATGTGAAACAGCTGAACTTGACGGCCTGGAGACTGAACGCAAGACGTTAATAAATAGGGGCTCTCGGATGCAGTAGTTTCCACTCTTATGGTCAGTCGGAAGCCTATAACTTCAAAGATTTATCTAAGAACTTGGAAGGCCTTTCAAAAATTCTCAGGTAACATAATTTCTCCAGGCATTCCTCAGATTCTGCTTTTTCTTCAAGCCGGACTTGACAAGGGCCTCAGACCTGCAACTCTTAAAGTGCAGATTTCAGCCCTAAGTGCCTTCTTGGACACTAAGTTGTCAGAGTCACCTCTAGTGAGGCGCTTTCTAAAAGGTGCCTTCAGAAAGACCCCTATAGCTCGACCTACTATCGCTCCCTGGGATCTTAACCTACTGTTGTCTGTCCTGATGTCGCCTCCATTTGAACCAGTTGAAGACATGCCGTTTAAGCTGCTCACATTAAAGACCGTATTCCTTACCGCTATTACTACTGCCAGACGATTCAGGGAAATCCAAGCCTTTTCTTGCAAGCCTCCTTATCTAAACATCCAAAGCGACCGTATAATCCTGAAACACTGACCGGCCTTTCTGCCCAAAGTAGTCTCTAGATTTTACTGCGAACAAGAGATGTCGCTACCTTCATTCTGTCCGTCACCAACCTCCGAAAAAGAGAAGAAGTACCACAACCTGGATGTAAGAAGGAATGTACTTTGCTACCTGAATAGAACCGCATCCTTCAGGCTTTCTGACCAACTTTTTTTGCAATACCAAGGGCCCAACAGAGGTCGTGCAGCTAGCAAGCCTACGATAGCCAGATGGATAAGGGATATGATCAAGATGGCTTATCTACAGAGGAACATCCAGCCCCCGGATGGGCTGAAGGCTCATTCCACCAGAGCAATAGCTTCCTCATGGGCTGAGACCGCATCTGTATCGTTGGAAAGCATTTGTAGGGCAGCAACTTGGGCCAGCCCTATGACTTTCTTCAACCACTACAAACTGGAAGTTCTTAAAAACCAAGACTTGCCCTTTGGCAGGGTGCTTTCTGCTGCTGTCCCTCCCTAATCCTTTACTCTGTTAATCCTCCTATGAGTGCCGTTGTGGAGGCGCCAGGGAAAAGAAATAATTACTCTTACCGGTAATTGTTTTTTCCAATAGCCTCCACAACGGCACGGGGATTCCCTTCCTGGTTAATGTATATGTATAATGAATTCTTTCATATTCTCAGTTTATTCATAATGATGTAATTGTCCTTGGTTATTAATACATAAGGTTTTTTTCTTGCATCATTTCCGTGTCCTCTCTTATTGACTGATTAGGTAAGGGGGAGGAGACTACGTCGCTTCTACGTCGTCGTTTCCTGTCCTGGGGGTGGGGACACCCTCCTATGAGTGCCGTTGTGGAGGCTATTGGGAAAACCAATTACTGGTAAGAGTAGTTATTTCTTTCGATGGAGTTCATGACGGATCTGTCTTGGCCATGTTAAAGATAATACAACCGGATCCGTTCATAACAGATGCAGAAGGTTGTATTATCAGTAAAGAATCCAGCAAAAACGATCACCGACACGAGCAACTAAATGACTGACCCTGGTGGCAGAAAACTAGCATTTAAATGAGAGGATTATCGTGTCTTTCACATGATTTAAATACACCGCGCCTGCCTGTTGTCGAGTCACACCATGCACATTTACACAACGCAATCCGTTCGATGATTGTACTTGTTTGCATCAAGGATTTCACAGACGTTGAACGAGCATTTATGGTCCGATTGCTCAATCGCTAGAAAGATTTAGACTGGCCGATCGTGCGCCAGTCTGAAAAGTCAACCTCTTCTTGTTCTGCTGTGGCCCTAATATTTTAGCTGAAGTATACAGCGCTCAGGAGTATGAGGAGTATTTGAGGCCCAATGCATGATTTACTTTGGAGGCTCTGGGTTGAAATAATGAATGGAACCCCTGAGAAGTGATCCTATTTTGGAAACTCCACCCATCAAGGCATTAAGGGGTGGAGTCAGCATTTTGTAACCACAGATATTCTGTAGAAATTAGGCCGCAGCAAACCATGCAAAGTGCGAGTTTTCCAGATGTATGGCATTCAGTACCGAGTATGTGGTGCCCACTCACACCACACTACATCATAGGTGGGTTCTGCTGGGCACAGAAAAACGCTCTTTGGGTACGCTCAGTAGCGTAGCTAACGGCTCATGGGCCCTGGTGCAAGAGTTCAGCTTGGTCACCCCCTTCCCTCAGTGCTTAGTGTGTCTTCTTATGTGGCACAAGGGTCTTTGGGCCCCCTCAGGCTCCTGGGCCCGGTGGCGACTGCTACCTCTGCACGCCCTATAGCTACGCCCATGGGTACGCTGCAGGGTTCAGGAGGGGAAGGCCGCCACTTGGCTTTTGCAGCCGATTTTGATGGTTTGGTTTATGGGTGGCATGCTGCTTTCAGACATCCTTTGAGGACAATACGTTTATTTTTCTATCAATGGCGATGAGTGAGGGCGAGTTGCCCTCATCACTGGGTCTGTTTCGGGGTGTATAGGACTTTTACATCACTTTTTATTTAGCTTTTTGGGAAGCAGGATACAGAAATGCTGAAATTCTGCCATTATTTTTGGGTTTTGTTATTGTTGCGTACACTGTGGAGAAAAATGACATGTTCTCTTTATTCTGCCAAATACCAATATTTTTTTTTTTTTTTGGGGGGGGTGGGGTGGGGTGGGAATAATGTTTTCGACCCCCTTGATATTTTGCTTTCTGAACGGGAGGTGACCAAAAATGGCTGTTCTGGCACCGTTTTATTCATCTTTTTCACGATGTTCACCTGAAGGGGTAGAGAATGGGATATTTTCGTAGAGCCGGTATAGATATGGATGCAGCGATACCTAATATGTTTTTTGTTTTATTTTTTACTGAAAGTGCCTTCTCAAACAGCTGATCGGTGGGGGTCCCATGTCTCGGACCCCCCACCAATCAGATAATGAGGACCTATCCAGAGGATAGCCCCTTTATGAGGCTGCTGGCTGTCTTCTATAACTGCGCTGTGAAAGCACGTCTGGTGATGCAGTTTTCAGCCATATAACATTCAGTACAAGAAATCCGTCAGGGGTGTCCGTCCTAAATGCTGCTCCTATGACATGGACTCGCAGCATTAGAATGATTTATAATGCCGTGTCTTCCTGGTGGCATTCTTTGAGGTCGGGCAGAGACCACACAGCATTAGAAATCGTTATTATGTGATAGGAGCAGCATTCCGGACAGGAAATTTCTCGCCATAAATGCCCACGTGAGAAATTAACCTTGCGTTAGGTTCACACACAGTTTTTTTTAGAGGAGAATTTGAGACTGATTTTCCTTCAGGTTTTTTGAATCCACGCTTTGGCAGAAAATCCTGCAGAAAAATCTGCCCCAAAAAACTTTGGGGGCCATTTACAAAGATGGCTTTTTATGGTGCTCTGGCTTTGCTGGCATTAGATGCAGTCTGTTCAACTGGTAGAAACCGCTGCAGCCCCTCGCTGGGGCAGTTTTCTGCCAACATGTACGCCTCTTTCCAGGTGTAAATATTGGTAAATTTGTTGGGGCCAAAGTCCCGGCCAGAGACACTCCTAAGTCGCAAAAAGGGGGTTGTGCAAGATTGTTACTAAAACTGGCGTAAAAAGGTTCATAAATGACCCCCTCTGTGTGAACCTACCCTTGCACAGAACAAGTATCGGGCTACAATCCCTTATCTCTAATAACTGGCCTATTAGTCTATGCGAAAGGAAAACCGGTGGCAAAAATGGAGTGACTTTGTGGGGGGCTTACGCATGGTTGGCCACTTTTCCTCGTAGCGCACCGTGTGGGTTTGTCGTAGGCAGCTCATCACATTTACTATAATCTACGCAGGATACTGGCTTAGGTTAGCGGAAATCTTCCTCAGCTCCTTCCTGGTAGGCGCTACAAATATTAAGAGGCATGCGGATGGATGCTGCCACACCGGTGCCTACAACGCTGCTCTTGATAAATCTCCCTTTTATCCCTGTAGAAGCTCCAGTCCTGGTTTTTGCTCATGATCACTGACGTGTGAACGAGGCCTTATGCTGGTGTTGTCAACCATTGCTGGTGGGGAGAAGGGGACTGAGAACAGGGCCATACAAGCTACGTCTGGGGGCTCTTCACCTAAAGCCGCCTTCTCTGGTCGCTGCATGTACTCTGTCCTCTTTAAGGAAAACCACAGGTTAGGAATCAGAAGCTTTTAATATGTTATTTACATACAGAATCCACGCTCCCAACCCTCTAATTGTGTAATGAGGGAAGCCATTAGTGAGGATGCAGATATATTGCTGTCTGGAATAGCCACATGGATGTAGAGAGAGGAGGACAGGATTGGATAAGTCACTTACAATATGGAACATTCCCATAAAAAACCTGAGAGCAACAGGAGACGAACGCTGGACAGGAAGCCCCCCCACCCCCCATTCATATCCCTCATCTGAATCCAGAGTCACCAAGACACCCGTAGAAGCTTCAGCACCACATGAGGGAACTTCATGCCCCTGCTGACAACCCTCCGCCCAGTGAGCCTTCATTAAGAACCTTCCTCTAAGCAGCCGTAAACCACAAGAAGCTGACACCCGCCTACGAGAAATCAGCATGGAAGAGCCACATTTCCAGGCCAACTCCTCACGGCTGCTCGTACCTTCATCAGGAGCATGACATTTAGGCCGAAGGGTGAGGCCCTCATGCTATACTATTTCCAACAATTCCTACAACAAGTGGATTGTGAGAGTTGCGATTCAAACACAGAAACAAACATGGAGTCTGCGGGAAGATTTTAGCCTTTTCTATCTGGGGAATAAAGTTGGTGAGAAGGCATCCTGAAGCGCGGGGCCTCCTCACACAGTTCACCATCATTTATAGGTTTTTCCAGCGGCCTCTGCGCTTACGTGGATTTAGGTAGGAAAATCTCTTTCTTTTATTGGGAGGAGGGGGGGATGGAGGCTGCAGCTGCTCTTCTGTAGTCTCCTGGGCATCATCTCCAGGTTCCTCATGACGTTCTACCTCATAATTTACAGAACATGGTTCAGGCTCTGGCTCTGTCTTTGTGGGAAAGTAAACAGGCTCAATAAGGGCTGAGGGGTCCGGTGAAGCTGGCTGGGGAGGTATGAGAGGCAACAGGGTGGCCAGGACATTGGTCAATCGGTCCATACTTTGCCGCAGGGTATAGGTTAGGTGCCGAATAGCTTCAACTGTTTCTTGCTGAGCTCTCAACATGGCGACCGTTGGGTCATAGTGCTGACTGATAGCAGCAGGGGCGAGTAAAGGAGAACCAGACCCTGGAGGCAGCTGTTCTGGAGAGTCCCCATCTGAGGGATCTGGTGAAGGACTCAGCTGTGGTAACTGAACTATATGAAGCTGAGGTGTCGAGGAAGCAGATTCCTTCGGATGAAGCAGCAGCGGAGCCTCTGGGGGACAGCAGGGACCACTGAGAGAGTTTTCAGCACTAGACGAGCCAGGGCCGGGTAAATGTAGGTCTGTGGATAAGAAGAGACATTGTGTTAGACGTTCATAGCGCTAGAAAATGTTGGCTCCACAATATCTAAAGATCTTCAGTACGGCCCAGGCTGCATGAGACCTATAGGAGTCAGTTGTGGGGTCTTGCCATCATTATTATAATCCACTCTAAAGACCCCAGATACTTCAGGTCCTAGAATCTGCATCCATAGATCAGCCAAGCTCTGCCCCTAACAAGACCGTTCAAGGACTCGTGCTACAAAACAAACCTACCCACCACCTACAGTCCTAGCAAAATGTAGGTACCTGGGTGTGGAGATTTACTTCGCTTTATGTGGAGACATCAGTAACATGAGAGGGTTCACTTCACTAGATTTTATTACACAGCATCTCAAGGGGATTTACAGCTGGAATTCTCCATGTCTTTACCTCAGCTTTACTTCGCCAAGATACTGCGATGATGACGGGTCTTCCACCGCCCACATGGTCTCACATTCTCCAGCTGTCTCTGGTCATAATGGATTTCATGATGATAAGCTGCCCAAACAGCTTCTGGTTCCGAGCCTACATAACTCATCATTATCACCATGCTTTACAGTGTAGGCCCTCCTTGGAACATACCCGCAATGTAACATATGGCTGCAGGGTTTTTGACCTTAAAATGCTGCTAAATGATGTGTGTGAATCCATCCCTAACTCCACAAGTGCTATCATTTACAATGCTGGTGTCAAGTTCTTCTAGAGCAGGGATGGGCAAACTGCGGCCCTCCAGCTGTTGCAAAACTACAATTCCCACCATGCGGTGCTGTAGGCTGATAGCTGTAAGCATGCTGGGAGTTGCAGTTTTGTAACGGCTGGAGGGCCACAGTTTGCCCATCCCTGTGATGCTGACAATGGTCCCGACTTCTGCTCCTGCGACCACATAACCGTCTTGTCTGGCACAGTGAACTCGGCAGTGTCACAGCCTCCGAAAGGTCTGGGGTTAAGTTCTCTACTTAAAGGGAATCTGTCACTAGCTTTTACCCTTGTCAGCTAAACATATGCTGACATTAAGGGTCTCCATAGCAGTCCTAATGTGTGTTTATTTTAGATATTCAAGGCTTTATTTTCTCAAAAAACAGGTTTTACCCACCTGTCAATCATCAGAATAAGGAGCCCAGGGGGAGGTCTGGCCATGCAGGGTGCTCGTCCGCACCCTCCTCCATCAGTGCCGCACGCCGCCTCTCCAAACTTCTGCGCCGCCTCCTAAAGCGCAGTGCCGCCTCCCCCTCCTTCCCCGTCAAGATCCCGCGCATGCGCACTTCACTCCCTGAAGCCGGTTGCCGGAGTCCACACGGGCGCATCGCGCAGTGCGCACGCGCAGGATCTTGACGGGGAAGGAGGGGGAGGGAGGGAGGGAGAGGCGGCACTGTGCTTTAGGAGGCGGCGCAGAAGTTTGGAGAGGCGGCGTGCGGCACTGATGGAGGAGGGTGCGGACGAGCACCCTGCATGGCCAGACCTCCCCCTGGGCTCCTTATTCTGATGATTGACAGGTGGGTAAAACCTGTTTTTTGAGAAAATAAAGCCTTGAATATCTAAAATAAACACACATTAGGACTGCTATGGAGACCCTTAATGTCAGCATATGTTTAGCTGACAAGGGTAAAAGCTAGTGACAGATTCCCTTTAAATGATTTTTTCCGCATTTTCAAGCATCTTGTGTTCTCCAGCTGTCCCTCCTGGCACCTCTATGTAGATGTCATATGCGTGGCCTCTCTCTAAGGCCTCTTGCACAGGACCGTGGTTTGGTTCTGTATCCGAGCTGCATTTTTTGCGGCTCAGGTGTGGACCCATTCTCTTCAATGGGGCCGCAAATGATACGGACTCCACTCCGTGTGCTGTCCACATCCGTTGCTCCGTTCCGTGGCTTGGCAAAAATTATAGATCATGTCCTATTCTTGTCTGTTCTGCTGACAAGAAAAGGCATTTCTATAATGGGCCGTCTGTTCCATTCCACTAATTGCGGAAGGCAAACGGGCGGCATCCGTGTATTACGGATCCGCAATTCAGGGCACGTTCATGTGCAAGAGACCTAACGGTCTCCTGTGACGTCAGTGGCTGTGAACCTGTTAGGTTGTTCTGCCTAAAGCTAGATTCACAATAGTGTTCAGGAGATCAGGCAGGAAACAGTCTGCCGGGCCTCTGGATCCAGCATTGCCGGAAGCTACATTAATATCGCCCTATAATGGGGTCCGGCGGAGATTTGTCCGCAACCAGCCAGACAATTAACCCTGCCCGCCAGCAGAGCATTAAAACACCTAATCCTCATGGATTACAGTCTAAGGCATTTGCGGTCCCCAATGCACGGGCAACATCCGTGTGGCGGCCGGGACGGATCGAGACCCATTCAACTAGAACAGGTCCGTAATCCGTCCGCACAGTAAAAAAATAGAACATTTTCTATTTTTTTTGCGGTGCGGAGGCACGGACAGAAACACCACAGAAGCACTCCATAATGCTTCCGTGGGCTTCCGATCCGTGCTTCCGTCCCGTACCCATTCAAGTCAATGGATCCACACGTGTATTGTAGACCCGCTACATGCTGGCTGCAATACGGCCACGGCCGGGAAATGGCCGCGTGCATGAGGCCTAAGCCCTAAACCTTACCCTAAACCTTACCCAATCATATCTTTTGTCCAGCTCCCAAAATCATTGTTTCTGGGCAGCTGATCATCCTCTGTAAACAGATGTCTGGGGATCAATGATCACATCTCCATACACTGGACATGACTGCTGCATGTAAACAGATGTCTGTATGGGGATCAATGATCACATCTCCATACATTGGACATGACTACTGCATGTAAACAGATGTCTGTATGGGGATCAATGATCACATCTCCATACACTGGACATGACTACTGCATGTAAACAGATGTCTGTATGGGGATCAATGATCACATCTCCATACACTGGACATGACTGCTGGATATAAACAGATGTCTGTATGGGGATCAATAATCACATCTTTTTACATGCAGTAGTCATGTCCAGTGTATGGAGATGTCTGTATGGGGATCAATGATTACATCTCTATACACTGGACATGATCACTGCATGTAAACAGATGTCTGTATGGGGATCAATGATCACATCTCCATACACTGGATATGACTACTGCATGTAAACAGATGTCTGTATGGGGATCACATCTCCATACACTGGACATGACTACTGCATGTAAACAGATGTCTGTATGGGGATCAATGATCACATCTCCATAGACTGGACATGACTACTGCATGTAAACAGATGTCTGTATGGGGATCAATGATCACATCTCCATACACTGGACCGGACTGCTGCATGTAAACAGATGTCTGTATGGGGATCAATGATCACATCTCCATACACTGGACCGGACTGCTGCATGTAAACAGATGTCTGTATGGGGATCACATCTCCATACACTGGACATGACTGCTGCATGTAAACAGATGTCTGTATGGGGATCAATGATCACATCTCCATACACTGGACATGACTACTGCATGTAAACAGATGTCTGTATGGGGATCAATGATCACATCTCTATACACTGGACATGATCACTGCATGTAAACAGATGTCCAGTGTATGGAGATGTGATCAATGATCCCCACACAGACATGACATCTATAGGGCCGCCATACTGTACCAGCATCGGGAATGAGTTTTGCCAGGTCTCGTGTACCTTTGTGTCTGCAGCATGTCAGTGGTTTGTGCCGCTCTGTGGCGGACGTACGGCCCTTCCTCAGAGTCTTCAATAGGGTTCTTAAGACACACAAAAGCCACAATACGTACTGAGGATTTCTCTGCAGTTTTCACCACTTTTTCAGGAGGAATTTGTGCATACACATCTGCACCGTGTGCACGTACCCTTACGGCACAATCCAATGGTGCGGCTGAGCACACGGTCAAGACCACCCACCCCTGACAGCCACAGGTCGCATTATTTTACTGTATGGCTGCGGCGTCTGGTGGGCGAGGCCTGGATCATTAGGAGAGAAAGAGTGGATTCAAAAACGAGAAGTAGTGTCTGTCCTTAACCCACGGGTACAGCCACAGTGTCTGTCCTAAAGCCACGGGTTCAGCCACAGTGTCTGTCCTAAAGCCACGGGTACAGCCACCGTGTCTGTCCTTAACCCACGGGTACAGCCACCGTGTCTGTCTTTAACCCACGGGTACAGCCACCGTGTCTGTCCTTAACCCACGGGTACAACCACAGTGTCTGTCCTTAAACCACGGGTACAGCCACCATGTCTGTCCTAAAGCCACGGGTACAGCCACCGTGTCTGTCCTTAACCCACGGGTACAGGCACCGTGTCTGTCCATAACCCACGGGTACAGCCACCATGTCTGTCCTAAAGCCACGGGTACAGCCACAGTGTCTGTCTTTAACCCACGGGTACAGCTACAGCGTCTGTCCATAACCCACGGGTACAGCCACAGTGTCTGTCCTTAACCCACTGGTACAGCCACCGTGTCTGTCCTTAACCCACGGGTACGGCCACCGTGTCTGTCCTTAACCCACGCCTGAAGCCAAAATCAGGCGTGGGTGATAAAAGGAGAAACTATTTGCCCTTCCCCTGCATGCATTTTGGGTGTAAGTGACCAAGCAATTTTTTTCAATTTTGTCTCTTTCCAAGAGCTATAACTTTTTTTTTAGTTTTCTGTCAACGTGGCTGCATCAGGGCTTGTTTTTTGCAGGACAAGTTGCAGTTTTGAATGGTACAATTTTGGGGTAATGTATTGAATAATTAGGTACTGATTGGTTCTTTCCCCTCTAATTATTATACTACCCTCCATATTCCTGATGTAGCGAGTTGGGGATAGTTAGCATATACACGTGGTTAGGGTTACCCCATAAGACATGCATACCCCCACTGGTTCAGTGCTCTCATTCACAGAAGCAAAATAAAGGAATTGCAGGTTTGATACCTTTTATTGGCGAGCTTTCGAGACCTCACCAGTCCCTTCCTCAGGCGTACTGGGAGTACAGTCAGTGCTATACTGACATCCATCCACCAGCGTGGCACAGCCTTCATAAGTCCCTAGGCTGCCATGTCAAGACAACAGCACCCCACCATCTCATTCATGGGGTTCTGATGGAAAACAGAGGCAATCAGCTCGCTGGAGCCGCTTAGATGGTAGATTTTGACCACGGCATCCGAGGGGTTAAACAGACCATTGCTTCTGCTGATCTGGGCCATTAAACCAGGAGCCTGGCTGTAATGTAAGAGCCGAGTCCCGCTCTCTGCAGCGCTGAAAAAGGCTGCTGTAAAAAGGCGGTGGTGGACTAGAATAAAGCCCATTAATGATAGCTGCAAGCGTCGCTGATTGGTGGGGGTCCCGGGTGTCGGACCCCCACCAATCAGATACTGAAGTTTTGGAAAACCCCTTTAAGGACAGACTTAACTTCTCTGTTCCTGGTTGTGGATTTCAAGATCTGCACCACAGCCAATTTTTGCAAGGAACATTTCTGCCTCAAGTACATGAGATTGTGAAAAGCTCATCCACTTTGGTGTCTCGTGCTGTGGATTTCCTGTCTGCACGTGGCCTCAGGCGGGGGCTCCACCTGGCCCATTTGTGGCACTTCTGGTCGACTGTAACTATAAAGTGAAAGCTGATCGCGTGCCTGCCCCGTCACTCAATCGAGGGTCTCGGAGTTTTCAAGAAACATCTGATAAGTCATGCGGACTAGTTTGGATTAGTGGGGGTCTGAGAGCTGAGACCCCCACCATTTGCTGGTGTATACGTGTCACTGCAGAAGACAGCCTCGAGGCCGATCCACAGACTTTCAATTGAGCCATCTTGCTTCCTCTGCTCATTCAGCGATCAGACCCCATCGATCAAAACTTTTGATATATCTCTACGTAGGGCTGGGCAATTTTGCCCAGAAAAAAATCTCATTTTTTTTCAATCCTATGGATGATTTTCGATTTGAATCCTGATTTTATTTTTGTTAAATAAATATTTTCTTCATATTTTTTTGGGGCCATAACCACCCAGCCTTCCCCAAACCCTAGATGGCTAGATGCAGACGTCCGTTAAACCCGGAGGTGAGCAGTCCGTGGTAATGCGGGCTGGATTTGTTCTTTACAGCCGAAGCGTATGGCGTCATTGGTTGTTATGACGCCGTGCGCTCCCTGCCGCAGGATAGTAATACACTGGTATAGATCATACAGACTGCTCACTGCTCACGTCCGGGTTTAACGGACGTCTGCATCTAGCCTAAGTAGGGCTGGGCCATTATGGCAAATAAAAAAAACTCTACTTCATGGACGATTATCAATTATAATGTCTATTTTCTTTTTTTCTGGACGGACTGTAACTAAGGGGGCATCCAATGCCTGTAAGTGGAGGGAAGCAGCTGCAGGGTTGGAGAGGCATGCGGATGCAAGGGAGGGGCTGGAGCAACAATGCACACAAACATCCCCTTCAATGGGGCCACAAAAGATGCGGATGGCACGCAGTGTGCAGTCCACGTCCATGTCTGTTCCGAGGCATCCACAAAAAAACTGAACATGTTCTACTCTTGTCAGTATTACGGACTAGGATAGGACTGGTCTATTATGGGGCAGATTTTCTGGTCTGCACAAAGGGATATGGTCACTAGTGATGTCGCGAACATAAAATTTTCTGTTCGCAAACGGCGAACGCGAACTTCCGCAAATGGGCGAACCGCCATAGACTTCAATAGGCAGGCGAATTTTAAAACCCACAGGGACTTTTTCTGGCCACAATAGTGATGGAAAAGTTGTTTCAAGGGGACTAACACTTGGACTGTGGCATGCCGGAGGGGGATCTATGGCAAAACTCCCATGGAAAATTCCGTAGTGGACGCAGAGTCGGGTTTTAATCCATAAAGGGCATAAATCAACTAACATTCCTAAATTGTTTAGAATAACGTGCTTTAAAACATCCAGTGTGTGTATACGATCAGGTATGATGTTGTATCGATCAGGTAGTGTAAGGGTCACGCCCGCTTCACAGACATTGACAGACCAAACTCCCCTTTTAATGCACCACAAACAGTCCATTTGCACAACCGCAAACTCCCCATTTGCACAAGGTTGGATACCAAGCTAGCCACGTCCCGGTGATGTCATTGAAGGTTTCTTCCTCCACCCAGCCACGTACAACACCAAGGGTCCCCAAAAGGTGAATTGAATTGATTTTTCGAACGGGTAGATGGTTAAAAAATCGCTGGCTCCCTCCACTCTGTTTTAAACCACGGTCACTGCGTCTGCGCCGTGCAATTTACTGTCACACCCGATATGAGTGGTATTTTCTGTAGTACTATTCTCATCAGTTTAATCCCTCTAACGTCCCATATCAGGGATTGCCTTTTGTGAAACAAATGTAGGCCGGGTACCTTCGACTGCCTTCACAGTGACAGACCAAACTCTCATACACCAAACTGAATTGATTTCAGGAACCGGGAGATGGAAAAAGCAGCTTGGTCGGTCCTCTTACTCCCAAATTGGGGCACTGCGCGTGCACAGAGCAATGTGCTGTGACACCCTATATGAGTGGTGTCCTAACTAGTACTATTCCTATCAGTTTAATCCCTGTTACGGACCCTATCCGGTCGAATTGATTAACCATTGTCGAATTAGCCAACCATTACGACATCATGAAATAATTTAGTTCTGAGCTCTGCACTTGTTTGTATTGGAATTGATGGGGATTTATTTAATTGTCTGCATCATTTCTAATAAACTATTAAGAGACTTTATTATGATTTTTTATTTTATGTATTAAAAACCCTTACAACATATAAAAAAAAGGTAAATTAATGTTTGTTCTATGAAATATTATCCAGCCGTCCGATCGCTTTTGGTCTGACCATAATGAAGCAACGGCCTTATCATCTGGGGTGTGGCAACATTGCCACCACACTCATAGAGGTGATGATTGCTTCATGGTGATACGCAAGCCCCTTCACCACAACAAGGTAACCATCACGAAGGGGAATTGACACTTGTATGGGCCTTTTTTCTTTAGTTTGTTTTTGCAGCCACAGTGCTGCACCATAGGACAGAAGAATTAGGCATGTACACATGCCTGAAAAATAATGGCACTGTTGCAGCCGCTATTGTAGCAGCGGCCGGAAAAATTGATGTTTTCCAGGCAGAAAAGTGACTAAAACATTGCCTCTTGAACCCTAGTTGGTGGTGGAGAATTCACGAAAGTCATCCGGTATGCAGACATTAAATACAGCAGCGTGGGGACCATTTTGAGGCCAAGGCATGTAATCAGGCCTTTTGTTAGTCAAACGTATCCCCCACTGTCAGTCCCTTCGGGATCCATGCCTCATTCATCTTTATGAAGGTGAGGTAATCAACACTTTTTTGACCGAGGCGACTTCTCTTGTCAGTGACAATGCCTCCTGCTGCACTGAAGGTCCTTTCTGACAGGACACTTGAAGCAGGGCAGGCCAGAAGTTCTATCGCGAACTGGGATAGCTCAGGCCACAGGTCAAGCCTGCACACCCAGTAGTGAAGGGGTTCATTGCTCCTCAGAGTGTCGATATCTGCTGTTAAGGCGAGGTAGTCTGCTACCTGTCGGTCGAGTCGTTCTCTAAGGCTGGATCCCGAAGGGCTGTGGCGATGAGTAGGACTGAAGAAGCTCCGCATGTCCTCCATCATCAACACATCTGTAAATCGTCCAGTCCTTGCCGCCGTGGTAGGAGGAGGATTACACTCACCTCTTACCCTGTTAGATTCCCGTTGTGCTGTGACATCCCCCTTATAAGCTGTGTAAAGCATATTTTTTGGTTTGGTTTTGAACTGCTGCATCCTTTCCGACTTTCGGTAATTTGGTAACATTTCTGCCACTTTCTGCTTATACCGGGGGTCTAGTAGCGTGGCCACCCAGTACAGGTCGTTCTGCTTCATCCTTTTTATACGAGGGTCCCTCAACAGACATGACAGCATGAAAGACCCCATTTGAACAAGGTTGGATGCAGAGCTACTCATTTCCCGTTCCTCGTCCTCACTGATGTCATTGACGGTCTGTTCTTCCCCCCAGCCACGTACAACAACATGGGTCCCAGATAGGTGACAACAACGAGCACCCTGGGGTGCCTGCTGTGGTTGGTCTTCCTCCTCCTCAAAGCCGCCACATTCCTCCTCTGACTCCTCTTCCTCATACTCCTCTTCCAGTGTTGCCGCAGGTCCGGCAAGTGATGATGACAAGGCTGTTTCTGGTGGTGATGGTGACCACAACTCTTCCTCTTCATGCTCATCTATGGCCTGATCCAGAACTCTTCGCAGGGCACGCTCCAGGAAGAAAACAAATGGGATGAGGTCGCTGATGGTGCCTTCGGTGCGACTGACTAGGTTTTTCACCTCCTCAAAAGGACGCATGAGCCTACAGGCATTGCGCATGAGCGTCCAGTAACGTGGCAAAAAAATTCCCAGCTCCGCAGAGGCTGTCCTAGCACCCCGGTCATACAAATACTCGTTGACGGCTTTTTTCGAACAATAGGAGTGTTGAATTCCAACGTGTTGGGCTGTCGCAAATCAAGTGCCTCACTGGCATGTTGTTTCGCCGCTGAATATCGGAAAAGTGCGCTATGGCCGTGTAGGAACGCCTGAAATGGCCACACACCTTCCTGGCCTGCTTGAGGACGTCCTGTAAGCCTGGGTACTTAGACACAAAGCGTTGTACGATGAGATTCAACACATGTGCCATGCACGGCACATGTGACAACTTGCCCAAATGTAATGCCGACAACAAATTTGTTCCATTGTCACACACCACTTTGCCGATCTCCAGTTGGTGCGGGGTCAGCCACTGATCCACCTGTGCGTTCAGGGCGGACAGGAGTGCTGGTCCTGTGTGGCTCTCTGCTTTCAGGCAAGTCAACCCCAAGACAGTGTGACACTGTCGTATCCAGGATGTGGAATAGCCCCTGGGGAGCTGGGGGGGTGCAGTTGATGTGCAGCCAGACGCCGCAGCAGAAGAGGACTCAGCCGAGGAAGATATCGAAGAGGATGGAGTAGGAGTAGAGGAGGTGGCAGTAGGTCTGTCTGCAAGTCGTGGCCGTGTCACTAACTCCGCTGCGGAGCCACGCATTCCATGCTTGTCAGCTGTCAGCAGGTTGACCCAATGCGCAGTGTACGTGATATACCTGCCCTGACCGTGCTTTGCAGACCAAGTATCAGTGGTCAGATGGACCCTTGCCCCAACACTGTATGCCAGAGATGCCATGACTTCCTTTTCAATGACATAGTAGAGGTTTTGGATTGCATTTTTTGAAAAAAAATTTCGTCCGGGTACCTTCCACTGTGGTGTCCCAATAGCGACACATTTTTTGAAGGCCTCAGACTCGACCAGCTGGTATGGTAAAAGCTGGCGGGCTAAGAGTTCCGTCAAGCCAGCTGTCAGACGCCGGGCAAGGGGGTGACTGTTTGAAATTGGCTTCTTATGCTCAAACATGTCCTTGACAGACACCTGACTGTGGACAGATGAGCAGGAACTGCTGAAGGTGAGAGGCGGAGTGGCGGGTGGTTGAGAGGGGGCAGGGAGGACAGCAGTGGTTGACGTGGCTGAAGATGCTGGACCAGGAGGAGCATGGTGGCTTTGAGTTTGTGTGCTGCTTGTTCTCATGTGTTGATCCCATAGGCGTTTGTGATGTGAGATCATGTGCCTTCGCAAAGCAGCTGTACCGAGGTGGGTGATGGACTTCCCACGACTCAGTTTCTTTTGGCACAGGTTGCAAATGGCATTGCTGTTATCCGAGGAAGACACACACAAAAATGCCACACTGCTGAGCTTTGCAATGACGGCATTCTGGTGGTGGCACAGCATGCGTTGACTGGCGTGCTGTCTGGCTGACCCCGGGTGCCGATACATGCTGTCTGACTGTGCCACTAACTCCTTGCGACGACCTCCCCCTGCTTCCAACTCGTCTCCTCATTCTCTCTGTCTCCCCTTCTGAACTTTCCCCCTCTTCTTCTCTTCGAGCAGGCACCCACGTGGCATCCGTGGACACATCGTCATCATCAACCACTTCACTTGTATCTGACACCTCAGCAAAGGAAGCAGCAGCGGGTACAACATCATCATCATCACACTGTACGTCCATGTGTGTAATCCTGCCTGACAGACATATCCCCGTAATCTACATCATCTGGCAATAATGGTTGCGCATCACTAATTGCATCCAACTGATGTGTAAATAACTCCTCTGACGGATCAAGTGAAGCGGCTGTGGTGGTGGTGGCGGCGGGCGGGAGCGTGGTATCATGAGCGCAGGTGACCGAAGCTGAGCTGGAGGAGGATGGTGCGTCAAGGTTCTTAGCGGAAGCTGTAGAAGATTGGGTGTCCTGTCTAAGCCAGTCAACTACGTCCTCAGAATTTTTCGGGTTCAGGGTACGTGGCCTCTGAACACTGGGCATTATTCCAGGGACAGTGGAAATCACAGCACCAAGACGGCCCCTGCGGGGTGGCCTGCCTCTGCCTGTCATTTTTTTTTTTAGATAAGTGGTACTACGCGTGCTAGGTACTGTGCCACCCGGTATGAGTGGTGGGCACTGGCAGTGGGCACAGTACAGTCTGTGGAAGTCGGCCTGACACACACTGGCAGCAGGCAAGCAACTGAAATTACACTAAAGTGTAAAAATTAAATGCCTTATTTATCGGCAAGCTACTGTGCCACCCGGAATGAGTGGTGGGCACTGGCAGTGGGCACACTACAGTCTGTGGGCCTGCAGCTCCTCACACACAGGCAGGCCAGGCAACTGCAATATATATATGGAGGGGGAAAAAAAAGCAGACTAATGTTGCAGCCCTAAAAAGGGCTTTTTGGGGTGCTGTCAGGACGCTGTCCTTACAGCAGAGATCAGATGAGTCTTTCAGGACGGGAGTGGACACTGAATACACTAGCCTAGCTATCGATTTCCCTATTAAATCAGCAGCAACTACACTCTCCCTCCTCTCACTAAGACTGCAGCTTCCGAATAAATCTAAAATGGATGCTGTTCAGGAGATGGGAGGGTCTGGGAGGGAGGGTATGCTGCTGATTGGCTGGAATGTGTCTGCTGACTGTGAGGTACAGGGTCAAAGTTTGCTCAATGATGATGTATAGGGGGCGGACCGAACATCGCATATGTTCGCCCACCACGGCGAACGCGAACAAGCTATGTTCGCCTGCGGATAGTTCGGGCCATCTCTAATGGTCACGTGCAGGAGCCCTAAATGACATGAAAGGGGACACAGAGAAGATGGCAAGGATAAGTTTAGGAACAGAGTTTGGCTGACTATTTGACGCTGCAGCCTGCCTATACACAGCTTCCCGAGCTCTCCCTAGCCGTCTACCTCCTCCCCACATGTGGCCCTTCACAAAACACGTCATGCTGCTGTGAAGTAGGAGGAGGAGGGTAGAACAGGTGGGATGGGTTCTGACCGGATAACGGCTCTGCAGCAGAGGCCTGCCTAATACAGTGCAGTGGAGATATCTCGAAACCTTATGGATAAAGTACTCTACAACCACATGAGACGTTGGAGGACAGTGAGGTGGACACTAAAAACCTATAGGGGTAGAAAATGCTTCGGTACCCCCGACCCCCCCTGAATGAAGCAGGGACGCATAGACGTTTTAGAGTAAAGCATAGGGCTAGTCATGGCTTTACTCTCCCAGATAAACCCGAGAGGATAAAAAGATGTAAAGCCCATAAGTCGGACCTATATCATGGTTTAAGGACATGTCCCAAGGAGCGGCGGTGGAACCGGGCAATCTCAATGAGAACCCCCACTGATATGCCAACCGTCCAGTGGGGGTGCTCTACCCTTCATTAACTGAGTGAAGCTGAGGTGACGGCTGAAGAAGCCATTCTACGGAAAGACCGAAAGGTACCCTGGGAAGAATGATATCTGCTGGGCCGGCTCTTGGGGTCTCAGAGGGATCTGAAGGTGGGGAACACTGATGAACTATTGGAGTCAACAGCTTGGTCCCCTTTGTCTTTGGGCTTTAGCCCACTGGACTTTCAGAACCCAACCGAGTTTGTCATAGAGTATGAAAGAAACTTTAAAGGAAATGTTATCTGCGTTAAAACCTGATAGCGGCACGTCTCCTTTATTTCTGTTCTGATTGCAGATTTATTTCTTCTATTTCCTGAACATGATCATGGGGGTCGCCATCTTGAGCATGGGGATGGCGGCCGCCATCTTGAGCATGGTCACAGGGGCCACCATCTTGAGCATGGTCACGGGGGCCGTCATCTTGAGCATGGTCACGGGGGCTGCAATCTTGCCTGAGCTGTTCTTAAGAGCATTTAGAAAGCATTAAGAAAATTGCTTTATGGCAGGTCCATGGTTCATAAACAGGAGGAGACTTTATTGACTTCTATGGGAGAGGTTTCTGGGCATGCTCTGTGACCTGTGCAGAGGTCATTGTGCAGGGAGGTGGAGTAGATAAGATCGGATATCACCTATTGTGAATGGTGGATCTTCTCTTATACACAGAGATGATATCATTACAGGCAGAATTAGAATGATAGATAAGCAGATAAATGCACTAAAGTGATCTGTACAGTCCAAAAAATGGCGCAAATTATTAGGCTTAGTAGCCAGTGGGAAAACTGCAGGATTTTATGATTTTTGTTTAAATATGGATGTTCACATGGAAAATAAAATCATCAATTTTTTTTTAAATGTTAAACACCCTCCCTTTAAGCCTCCACTGCTTTTTTTCTGCATTTGTTTGATTGTTTACTGATGCATCCAGTTATTTAAATAAAAAACCTGAGGGAGCTCACTACATACAGATTATACAGTCACCACTAGAGGGATCTCACTACATAAAGATTATACAGCCACCACTAGAGGGAGTTCACTACATACAGATAATTCAGCCACCACTAGAGTGAGCTCACTACATACAGATTATACAGCCACCACTAGAGAGAGCTCACTACATACAGATTATACAGCCACCACTAGAGGGAGCTCACTACATACAGATTATACAGACTCCACTAGAGGGAGATCACTACATACAGATTATACATCCACCACTAGGGGGAGCTCACTACATACAGATTATACAGCCACCACTAGAGGGCGCTCACTACATATAGATTATACAGCCACCACTAGAGGGAGCTCATTACATACAGACTATACAGCCACCACTAGGGGGAGCTCACTACATACAGATTATACAGTCACCAATAGAGGGAGCTAACTACATACAGATTATACATCCACCACTAGAGGGAGCTCACTACATACAGATTATACAGTCACCAATAGAGGGAGCTAACTACATACAGATTATACATCCACCACTAGAGGGAGCTAATTACATACAGATTATACAACCACCACTAGAGTGAGCTCACTACATACAGATTATACAACCACCACTAGAGTGAGCTCACTACATACAGATTATACAGCCACCACTAGAGGGAGCTCACTACATACAGATTATACATTCACGACTAGAGGGAGCTCACTACATACAGATCATACATCCACTACTAGAGGGAGCTCACTACATAGATTATACAGCCACCACTAGAGGGAGCTCACTACATACAGATTATACAGCCACCACTAGAGGGAGCTAACTACATACAGATAATTCAGCCACCATTAGAGTGAGCTCACTACATACAGATTATACAGCCTTCAGTAGAGGGAGATCACTACATACATATTATACATCCACCACTAGAGGGAGCTCACTACATACAGATTATACAGCCACCAATAGAGGGAGCTAACTACATACAGATAATACAGCCACCACTAGAGTGAGCTCACAACATACACATTATACAGCCACCACTAGAGGGAGCTCACTACATACAGATTATACAGCCACCACTAGAGGGAGCTCACTACATAGAGATTATACAGCCAACAAAAGAGGGAGCTCACTACATACAAATTATACAGCCACCACTAGAGGAAGCTCACTGCATACAGATTATACAGCCACCACTAGAGGGAGCTAACTACATACAGATAATTCAGCCACCACTAGAGGGAGCTCACTACATACAGATTATACAGCCACCACTAGAGGGAGCTCACTACATACACATTATACAGACTCCACTAGAGGGAGATCACTACATACAGATTATACAGCCACCACTAGAGGAAGCTCACTACATACAGACTATACAGCCACCACTAGAGGAAGCTCACTACATACAGATTATACAGCCACCACTAGAGGGAGCTCACTACATACAAATTATACAGCCACCACTAGAGGAAGCTCACTGCATACAGATTATACAGCCACCACTAGAGGGAGCTAACTACATACAGATAATTCAGCCACCACTAGAGGGAGCTCACTACATACAGATTATACAGCCACCACTAGAGGGAGCTCACTACATACACATTATACAGCCACCACTAGAGGAAGCTCACTACATACAGATTATACAGCCACCACTAGGGGGAGATCACTACATACAGATTATACAGCCACCACTAGAGGGAGCTCACTACATACAGATTATATAGCCTCCACTAGAGGGAGCTCACTACATACAGATTATACAGCCACCACTAGAGGGAGCTCACTACATACAGATTATACAGCCACCACTAGAGGAAGCTCACTACATACAGATTATACAGCCACCACTAGAGGGAGCTCACTACATACAGATTATACAGCCAACACTAGAGGGAGCTCACTACATACAGATTATACAGCCAACACTAGAGGGAGCTTACTACATACAGATTATACAGCCACCACTAGAGGGAGCTAACTAGATACAGATAATACAGCCACCACTAGGGGAAGCTCACTACATACAGATTATACAGCCACCACTAGAGGGAGCTCACTACATACAGATTATACATTCACCACTAGAGGGAGCTCACTGCATACAGATTATACAGCCACCACTAGAGGGAGCTCACTACATACAGATTATACAGCCACCATTAGAGGGTGCTCACTACATACAGATTATACAGCCACCACTAGAGGGAGCTCACTACATACAGATTATATAGCCTCCACTAGAGGGAGCTCACTACATACAGATTATACAGCCACCACTAGAGGGAGCTCACTACATACAGATTATATAGCCTCCACTAGAGGGAGCTCACTACATACAGATTATACATCCACTACTAGAGGGAGCTCACTACATACAGATTATACAGCCACCACTAGAGGGAGCTCACTACATACAGATTATACAGCCACCACTAGAGGGAGCTCACTACATACAGATTATATAGCCTCCACTAGGGGGAGCTCACTACATACAGATTATACAGCCACCACTAGAGGGAGCTCACTACATACAGATTATACAGCCACCACTAGAGGGAGCTCACTACATACAGATTATACAAACACCACTAGAGGGAGCTCACTACATACAGATTATACAGCCACCACTAGAGGAAACGTCACACAGTAGAGGAAGGAGCAGAGTATGGGTCAATGACTAGATGCTTCTGTTGAAGGCCTTCATAATAACTGAACAAAGTGAACCTGAGAAGAAGACTGAAGCCTCACTGTAAGGTGCACGAACATGCCTGGAGTGAACATTAGATCTTTTGACCCCCCTCTACTTTTATCTGGAGTCTCCAGAACTTGGTGGAGATCAGTACCAAGAAGCCGCTGAGGAGAAGATAAGGATTATGATAAAGAGTAAACTATGATAACGTCACTGACCTGAGACTCTATAACTACAGCAGCTGGAAGACTGGTCACCTGAAATCCTCGGAGCGGAGAACTAGGAGTATCTGCAATCTAATGCTCACCCATAGCTCCCAGCTGTGTCCCATGGACATAGGACTCCCTCCCAGGCACTACCCCAGGCCCCAGGATGGCAAAGATGGTTTCCTCCTCTGCTGTGAGAACATCCTCTGCTGTCCCATTCTGCGTGGAATGAGGGATGCGAGCCAGCTTCTCCTTGGTCCGCCTCTTAAAGTCATTCCAGCGTTTCTGCACTTCCTGGGCTGTTCGTTTCCAGTTGGTGATGGCATTGATCTTTGCAGCGATGCCCTCCCACACACGGCGTCTCTCTGCCACACTGAGGCGTCGGCTCTGCGCACCATACAGCATAGAGTAATGGGCTCGCACTTCTCTGATAAGAATCTGGTTCTCTTCATAAGAAAATCTGGGTTTACGGAGGCGTGTCACTTCCTCCGTGTCGCCAGACATGGCGAGGGCATTCACTATGGCCTCCAGTGTTCTGGCTACATGAGAATAGAGAAAAGAGATGAAAGAGGTTATGCTGGGAGAGCCGATAGTCCACTGAACAGTGAGAATAGCATGCGCGACTCAAAACACAAGGAAGCGACTGCACCAAGCGGGGTCTTGTCACAGCAGCAGCATTGACTCTGTATGATTTCTATCCTTCCTATAGTCTCCGCTGGTAATTCTATATACACTGTATGTATTCTGGAGCATGTCTATCCTTCCTGTAGACTCCGCTGGTATATTCTATATCTACTGTATGTATTCTGGAGCATTTCTATCCTTCCTGTAGTCTCCGCTGGTAATTCTATATACACTGTATGTATTCTGGAGCATGTTTATTCCTTCTGTAGTCTCAGCTGGTAATTCTATATACACTGTATGTATTCTGGAGCATGTCTATCCTTCCTGTACTCTCCACTGGTAATTCTATATACACTGTATGTATTCTGGAGCATGTATATCCTTCCTGTACTCTCCACTGCAAATTCAATATACACTGTATGTATTCTGGAGCATGTATATCCTTCCTGTACTCTCCGCTGGAAATTCAATATACACTGTACGTATTCTGGAGCATGTATATCCTTCCTGTAGTCTCCGCTGGTAATTCTATATACACTGTATGTATTCTGGAGGATTTCTATACTTCCTGTACTTTCCACTGGTAATTCTATATACACTGGATGTATTCTGGAACATTTCTATCCTTCCTGTTCTCTCCACTGGTAATTCTATATACACTGTACATATTCTGGAGCATGTCTATCCTTCCTGTACCCACTGCTGTTAATTATATATACACTGTATGTATTCTGGAGCATGTCTATCCTTCCTGTACTCTCCACTGGTAATTCTATATACACTGTACATATTCTGGAGCATATCTATCCTTCCTGTACTCTCCACTGTTAATTCTATACACACTGTATGTATTCTGGATCATTTCTATCCTTCCTGTACTCTCCGTTGGTAAATCTATATACACTATACGTATTCTGGAGCCTTTCTATCCTTCCTGTACTCTCCGCTAGTAATTCTATATACACTGGATGCATTCTGGAGCATGTCTATCCTTCCTGTCCTCTCTGCTGGTAATTCAATATACACTGTATGTATTCTGAAGCATGTCTATCCTTACTGTAGTCTCTGGTGGTAATTCTATATACACTGCATGTATTCTGGAGGATTTCTATCCTTCCTGTACTCTCCGCTGGTAATTCTATATAAACTGGACATATTCTGGAGGATTTCTACCTTTACTGTACTCACTGCTGGTAATTCTAAATACAATGCACGTATTCTGGAGCATTTCTATCCTTCCTGTACTCACTGCTGTTAATTATATATACAATGTATGTATTCTGGATCATTTCTATCCTTCCTGTACTCTCCGTTGGTAAATCTATATACACTATACGTATTCTGGAGCCTTTCTATCCTTCCTGTACTCTCCGCTAGTAATGCTATATACACTGGATGCATTCTGGAGCATGTCTATCCTTCCTGTCCTCTCCGCTGGTAATTCAATATACACTGTATGTATTCTGAAGCATGTCTATCCTTACTGTAGTCTCTGGTGGTAATTCTATATACACTGCATGTATTCTGGAGGATTTCTATCCTTCCTGTACTCTCCGCTGGTAATTCTATATAAACTGGACATATTCTGGAGGATTTCTACCTTTACTGTACTCACTGCTGGTAATTCTAAATACAATGTACGTATTCTGGAGCATTTCTATCCTTCCTGTACTCACTGCTGTTAATTATATATACAATGTATGTATTCTGGAGCATTTCTATCCTTCCTGTTCTCTCCGCTGGTAATTATATATACACTGTACATATTCAGGAGCATTTCTATCCTTCCTGTACTCTCCGCTGGTAATTCTATATACACTGTACGTATTCTAGAGCATTGCTATCCTTCCTGTACTCTCCGCTTGTAATTCGATATACACTGGATGTATTCTGGAGCATGTCTATCCTTCCTGTACTCTCTGCTGGTAATTCTATATACACAGTACGTATACTGGAGCATGTCTATCCTTCCTGTACTCTCCGATGGTAATTCTATATAGACTATATGTATTCTGGAGCATATCTATCCTTCCTGTACTCTCTGCTGGTAATTCTATATACACTGGATGTATTCTGGAGCATTTCTATCCTTCCTGTACCCACTGCTGTTAATTCTATATACACTGGATGTATTCTGGAGCATTTCTTTCCTTCCTGTACTCACTGCTGGTAATTCAATATACACTGTACATATTCTGGAGCATTTTTATCCTTCCTGTTCTCTCCGCTGGTAATTCTATATACACTGTACATATTCTGGAGCATTTCTATCCTTCCAGTACTCTCCGCTGGTAATTCTATATACACTGTACGTATTCTGGAGCATTGCTATCCTTCCTGTACTCTCCGCTGGTAATTCAATATACACTGGATGTATTCTGGAGCATGTCTATCCTTCCTGAACTCTACGCTGATAATTCTATATACACTGGATGTATTCTGGAGGATTTCTACCCTGACTGTACTCACTGCTGGTAATTCTATATACAATGTATGTATTCTGAAACATTTATATCCTTCCTGTACTCACTGCTGGTAATTCTATATACACTATATGTATTCTGGAGCATGTCTATCCTTCCTGTGGTCTCCACTGGTAATTCTATATATAATGCATGTATTCTGGAGGATTTCTATCCTTCCTGTACTCTCCGCTGGTTATTCTAGATACACTGTATGTATTCTGGAGCATGTCTATCTTTACTGTAGTCTCCGCTGGTAATTCTATATACACTGTATGTATTCTGGAGGATTTCTATCCTTCCTGTACTCTCCGCTGGTAATTCTAGAGACACTGTATGTATTCTGGAGCATTTCTATCCTTCCTGTAGTCTCCGCTGGTAATTCTATATAAACTGGACATATTCTGGAGGATTTCTACCTTTACTGTACTCACTGCTGGTAATTCTAAATACAATGTATGTATTCTGGAGCATTTATATCCTTCCTGTACTCACTGCTGGTAATTCTATATACGCTATATGTATTCTGGAGCATTTATATCCTTCCTGTACTCACTGCTGGTAATTTTATATACACTGTATGTATTCTGGTGCGTTTCTATCCTTCCTGTACTCACTGCTGTTAATAATATATACATTGTATGTATTCTGGAGCATTTCTATCCTTCCTGTTCTCTCCGCTGGTAATTATATATACACTGTACATATTCTGGAGCATTTCTATCCTTCCTGTACTCTCCGCTGATAATTCTATATACACTGTATGTATTCTGGAGCATTTCTATCCTTCCTGTACTCTATGCTGGTAATTCGATATACACTGGATGTATTCTGGAGCATGTCTATCCTTCCTGTACTCTCCGCTGGTAATTCTATATAAACTGTACGTATTCTGGAGCATGTCTATCCTTCCTGTAGTCTCCACTGGTAATTCTATATACACTGTATGTATTCTGGAGCATGTCTATCCTTCCTGTACTCTCCGCTTGTAATTCTTAAAAAACTGGACATATTCTGGAGGATTTCTACCCTTACTGTACTCACTGCAGGTAATTCTATATACAATGTATGTATTCTGGAACATTTATATCCTTCCTGTACTCTCTGCTGGTCATTCTATATACACTGTATGTATTCTGGAGCATGTCTATCCTTACTGTAGTCTCCGGTGGTAATTCTATATACACTGTATATATTCTGGAGGATTTGTATCCTTCCTGTACTATCCGCTGGTAATTCTATATAAACTGTATGTATTCTGGAGCATTTCTGTAGTCTCCGCTGGTAATTCAAAATACACTGTATGAATTCTGGAGCATGTCTATCCTTCTTCTAGTCTCCTCTGGTAATTCTATTTACACTGTATATATTCTGGAGGATTTCTATCCTTCCTGCACTCTCCGCTGGTAATTCTATATACACTGTATATATTTTGGAGCATTTCTACATTTCCTGTAGTCTTTGCTGCTAATTCTATATACACTGTACGTATTCTGGAGCATTTCTATCCTTCCTGAACTCTCCGCTGGAAATTCTATATACACTGTATGTATTCTGGAGCATTTCTATCCTTCCTGAACTCTCCGCTGGAAATTCTATATACACTGTATGTATTCTGGAGCATGTTTATCCCTCCTGTAGTCTCCGCTGGTAATTCTATATACACTGTATGTATTCTGGAGGATTTCTATCCTTCCTGTACTCTCTGCTGTAATTCTATATACACTGTATGTATTCTGGAGCATTTCTATCCTTCCTGTACTCTCCGCTGGTAATTCTATATACACTGTATGTATTCTGGAGCATTTCTATCCTTCCTGTACTCTCCGCTGGTAATTCTATATACACTGTATGTATTCTGGAGCATTTCTATCCTTCCTGTACTCTCCGCTGGAAATTCTATATACACTGTATGTATTCTGGAGCATGTTTATCCCTCCTGTAGTCTCCGCTGGTAATTCTATATACACTGTATGTATTCTGGAGGATTTCTATCCTTCCTGTACTCTCCGCTGGTTATTCTAGATACACTGTATGTATTCTGGAGCATGTCTATCCTTCCTGTACTCTCCGCTGGTAATTCTATATACACTGTATGTATTCTGGAGCATTTCTATCCTTCCTGTACTCTCCGCTGGTAATTCTATATACACTGTATGTATTCTGGAGCATTTCTATCCTTCCTGTACTCTCCGCTGGTAATTCTATATACACTGTATGTATTCTGGAGCATTTCTATCCTTCCTGTACTCTCCGCTGGTAATTCTATATACACTGTATGTATTCTGGAGCATTTCTATCCTTCCTGTACTCTCCGCTGGTAATTCTATATACACTGTATGTATTCTGGAGCATTTCTATCCTTCCTGTACTCTCCGCTGGTAATTCTATATACACTGTATGTATTCTGGAGCATTTCTATCCTTCCTGTACTCTCCGCTGGTAATTCTATATACACTGTATGTATTCTGGAGCATGTCTATCCTTCCTGTACTCTCCGCTGGTAAATCTATATAAACTGTATGTATTCTGGATCATTTCTATCCTTCCTGTACTCTCCGCTGGTAATTGTATATACACTGTATGTATTCTGGAGCATTTCTATCTTTCCTGTACTCACTGCTGGTAATTCTACATACACTGTACGTATTCTGGAGCATTTCTATCCTTCCTGTACTCTCCACTGGTAAATCTATATAAAATGTATGTATTCTGGAGCATGTCTATCCTTCCTGTACTCTACCCTGGTAATTGTATATACACTGTATGTATTCTGGAGCATTTCTATCCTTCCTGTACTCTCCGCTGGTAATTCTATATACACTGTATGTATTCTGGAGCATGTCTATCCTTCCTGTACTCTCCGCTGGTAATTCTATATACACTGTATGTATTCTGGAGCATTTCTATCCTTCCTGTACTCTCTGCTGGTAATTCTATATACACTGTATGTATTCTGGAGCATTTCTATCCTTCCTGTACTCTCTGCTGGTAATTCTATATACACTGTATGTATTCTGGAGCATTTCTATCCTTCCTGTACTCTCTGCTGGTAATTCTATATACATACTGCATGTATTCTGGAGCATGTCTATCCTTCCTGTACTCTACCGCTGGTAATTCTATATACACTGTATGTATTCTGGAGCATTTCTATCCTTCCTGTACTCTCCGCTGGTAATTCTATATACACTGTATGTATTCTGGAGCATTTCTATCCTTCCTGTACTCACTGCTGGTAATTCTATATACACTGTATGTATTCTGGAGCATGTCTATCCTTCCTGTACTCTACCGCTGGTAATTCTATATACACTGTATGTATTCTGGAGCATTTCTATCCTTCCTGTACTCACTGCTGGTAATTCTATATACACTGTATGTATTCTGGAGCATTTCTATCCTTCCTGTACTCTCCGCTGGTAATTCTATATACACTGTATGTATTCTGGAGCATTTCTATCCTTCCTGTACTCACTGCTGGTAATTTTATATACACTGTATGTATTCTGGAGCATTTCTATCCTTCCTGTACTCACTGCTGGTAATTCTATATACACTGTATGTTTTCTGGAGCATTTCTATCCTTCCTGTACTCTCCGCTGGTAATTCTATATACACTGTATGTATTCTGGAGCATTTCTATCCTTCCTGTACTCTACTGCTGGTAATTCTATATACACTGTATGTATTCTGGAGCATTTCTATCCTTCCTGTACTCTCCGCTGGTAATTCTATATACAATGTATGTATTCTGGAGCATGTCTATCCTTCCTTTAGTCTCCACTGGTAATTCTATATACACTTTATGTATTTTGGAGCATGTCTATCATTCCTGTACTCTCGGCTGGTAATTCTATATACACTGTATGTATTCTGGAGCATTTCTATCCTTCCTGTACTCATCTGCTGGTAATTCTATATACACTGTATGTATTCTGGAGCATTTCTATCCTTCCTGTACTCTCCAGCTGGTAATTCTATATACACTGTATATGTATTCTTAGAGCATGTCTATCCTTCCTGTACTCTCCGCTGGTAATTCTATATACACTGTATGTATTCTGGAGCATGTCTATCATTCCTGTACTCTCGGCTGGTAATTCTATATACACTGTATGTATTCTGGAGCATGTCCACCCTTCCTGTACTATCTGCTGGTCATTCTATATACACTGTATGTATTCTGGAGCATTTCTATCCTTCCTGTACTCTCCGCTGGTAATTCTATATACACTGTATGTATTCTAGAGCATTTATATCCTTCCTGTAGTCTCCGCTGGTAATTCTATATACACTGTATGTATACTGGAGCATGTCTATCCTTCCTGTACTCTCCGCTGGTAATTCTATATACACTGTATGTATTCTGGAGCATGTCTATCCTTACTGTAGTCTCCGCTGGTAATTCTATATACACTGTGTGTATTCTGGAGCATTTCTACCCTTCCTGTAGTCTCCGCTGGTAATTCTAAATACACTGTATGAATTCTGGAGCATGTCTATCCTTCTAGTCTCCTCTGGTAATTCTATATACACTGTATGTATTCTGGAGGATTTCTATCCTTCCTGCACTCTCCGCTGGTAATTCTATATACACTGTATATATTTTGGAGCATTTCTACACTTCCTGTAGTCTCCGCTGGTAATTCTATATACACTGGATGTATTCTGGAGCATCTCTATCCTTCCTGTACTCTCCGCTGATAATTCTATATACACTGTATGTATTCTGGAGGATTTCTATCCTTCCTGTACACTCCGCTGGTTATTCTAGATACACTGTATGTATTCTGGAGCATGTGTATCTTTACTGTAGTCCCTGCTGGTAATTCTATATACACTGTATGTATTCTGAAGCATGTCTATCCTTCCTGTAGTCTCCGCTGGTAATTCTATATCCACTGTATGTATTCTGCAGGATTTCTATCCTTCCTGTACTCTCCGCTGGTAATTCTAGAGACACTGGATGTATTCTGGAGCATTTCTATCCTTCCTGTACTCTCCGCTGGTAATCCTATATACACTGTATGTATTCTGGAGCATTTATATGCTTCCTGTAGTCTCCGCTGGCAAATCTATATAACTGTATGTATTCTGGAGCATGTCCACCCTTCCTGTACTCTTCGCTGGTAATTCTATATACACTGTATGTATTCTGGAGCATTTCTATCCTTCCTGTACTCTCCGCTGGTAATTCTATATACACTGCACATATTCTGGAGGATTTCTACCCTTCCTGTACTCACTGCTGGTAATTCTATATACACTGTATGTATTCTAGAGCATTTATATCCTTCCTGTAGTCTCCGCTGGTAATTTTATATACACTGTATGTATACTGGAGCATGTCTATCCTTCCTGTACTCTCCGCTGGTAATTCTATATACACTGTATGTATTCTGGAGCATGTCTATCCTTCCTGTCCTCTCCGCTGGTAATTCTATATACACTGTATGTATTCTGGAGGATTTCTATCCTTCCTGTACTCTCCGCTGGTAATTCTATATAAACTGGACATATTCTGGAGGATTTCTACCTTTACTGTACTCACTGCTGGTAATTGTATATACACTATATGTATTCTGGAGCATTTATATCCTTCCTGTACTCACTGCTGGTAATTCTATATACACTATATGTATTCTGGAGCATTTCTATACTTACTGTACTCACTGCTGGTAATTGTATATACACTATATGTATTCTGGAGCATTTCTATCCTTCCTGTACTCACTGCTGTTAATTATATATACACTGTATGTATTCTGGAGCATTTCTATCCTTCCTGTACCCACTGCTGTTAATTATATATACACTGTATGTAATCTGGAGCATTTCTATCCTTCCTGTACTCACTGCTGGTAATTCTATATACACTGTACGTATTCTGGAGCATTTCTATTCTTCCTGTACTCTCCGCTGGTAATTCGATATACACTGGATGTATTCTGGAGCATGTCTATCCTTCCTGTACTCTCCGTTGGTAATTCTATATACACAGTACGTATACTGGAGCATGTCTATCCTTCCTGTACTCTCCGTTGGTAATTATACATATACTGCATGTATTCTGGAGGATTTCTATCCTTCCTGTACTCTCCGCTAGTAATTCTTAATAAACTGGACATATTCTGGAGGATTTCTACCCTTACTGTACTCACTGCTGGTAATTCTATATACAATGTATATATTCTCGAACATTTATATCCTTCCTGTACTCACTGCTGGTAATTCTATATACACTATATGTATTCTGAAGCATGTCTATCCTTCCTGTACTCTCCGCTGGTAATTCTATATACACTGGATGTATTCTGGAGCATGTCTATCCTTCCTGTACTCTCCGCTGGTAATTCTATATACACTGGATGTATTCTGGAGCATGTCTATCCCTCCTGTAGTCTCCGCTGGTAATTCTATATAAACAGTATGTATTCTGGAGCATGTCTATCCTTCATGTACTCTTCCCTGGTAATTCTATGTACACTGTATGTATACTGGAGCATTTATATTCTTCCTGTAGTCTCCGCTGGTAATTCTATGCACACTGTATGTATTCTGGAGCATTTCTATACTTTCTGTACTCACTGCTGGTGATTCTATATACACTGTATGTATTCTGGAGCATTTCAATCCTTCCTGTTCTCTCCGCTGGTAATTATATATACACTGTACATATTCTGGAGCATTTCTATCCTTTCTGTACTCTCCGCTGGTAATTCTATATACACTGTACGTATTCTGGAGCATTGCTATCCTTCCTGTACTCTCCGCTGGTAATTCGATATACACTGTATGTATTCTGGAGCATATCTATCCTTCTGGAAGTCTCCGCTGGTAATTCTTTATACACTGTATGTATTCTGCAGGATTTCTATACTTCCTGTACTCTCCGCTGGTAATTCTATGTACACTGGTAGTATTCTGGAGTATTTCTATCCTTCCTGTACCCACTGCTGTTAATTATATATACACTGTATGTATTCTGGAGCATTTCTTTCCTTCCTGTACTCACTGCTGGTAATTCAATATACACTGTACATATTCTGGAGCATTTCTATCCTTCCTGTTCTCTCCGCTGGTAATTCTATATACACTGTACATATTCTGGAGCATTTCTATCCTTCCAGTACTCTCCGCTGGTAATTCTATATACACTGTAAGTATTCTGGAGCATGTCTATCCTTCCTGTACTCTCCACTGGTAATTCTATATACACTGGATGTATTCTGGAGCATTTCTATCCTTCCTGTACTCACTGCTGGTAATTCTATATACACTATATGTATTCTGGAGCATTTCTTTCCTTCCTGTACTCACTGCTGGTAATTCTATATACACTGTATGTATTCTGGAGCATTTCTATCCTTCCTGTACTCACTGGTGGTAATTCTATATACACTGTACTCTCCACTGGTAAATCCATATAAACTGTATGTATTCTGGAGCATGTCTATCCTTCCTGTACTCTCCCCTGGTAATTCTATGTACACTGTATGTATACTGGAGCATTTAAATTATTCCTGTAGTCTCCGCTGGTAATTCTATACACATTAAATGTATTCTAGAGCATTTCTATCCTTTTTGTACTCACTGCTGGTAATTCTATATACACTGCTTGTATTCTGGAGCATGTCTATTCTTCCTGTACTATCCGCTGGTAATTCTATATACACTGTGTGTATTCTGGAGCATGTCTATCCTTCCTGTACTCTCCGCTGGTAATTCTATATACACTGTATGTATTCTGGAGCATTTCTATCCTTCCTGTACTCTCCGCTTGTAATTCTTAATAAACTGGACATATTCTGGAGGATTTCTACCCTGACTGTACTCACAGCTGGTAATTCTATATACAATGTATGTATTCTGGAGCATTTATATCCTTCCTGTACTCACTGCTGGCAATTCTATATACACTATATGTATTCTGGAGCATGTCTATCCTTCCTGTACTCTCCGCTGGTTATTCTATATACACTGTATGTATTCTGGAGCATGTTTATCCCTCCTGCAGTCTCCGCTGGTAATTCTATATACACTGTATGTATTCTGGAGGATTTCTATCCTTCCTGTACTCTCCGCTGGTAATTCTAAATACACTGTATGAATTCTGGAGCATGTCTATCCTTCTTCTAGTCTCCTCTGGTAATTCTATATACACTGTATGTATTCTGGAGCATGTCTATCTTTACTGTAGTCTCCGCTGGTAATTCTATATACACTGTATGTATTCTGGAGCATGTCTATCCTTCCTGTAGTCTCCGCTGGTAATTCTAGAGACACTGTATGTATTCTGGAGCATTTCTATCCTTCCTGTACTCTCCGCTGGTAATCCTATATACACTGTATGTATTCTGGAGCATTTATATCCTTCCTGTAGTCTCCGCTGGTAATTCTATATAACTGTATGTATTCTGGAGCATTTCTATCCTTCCTGTACTCTCCGCTGGTAATTCTATATACACTGTACATATTCTGGAGGATTTCTACCCTTCCTGTACTCACTGCTGGTAATTCTATATACACTGTATGTATTCTAGAGCATTTATATCCTTCCTGTAGTCTTCGCTGGTAATTCTATATACACTGTATGTATTCTGGAGCATGTCTATCCTTCCTGTACTCTCCGCTGGTAATTCTATATACACTGAATGTATTCTGGAGCATGTCTATCCTTCCTGTACTCTCCGCTGGTAATTCTATATACACTGTATGTATTCTGGAGCATGTCTATCCTTACTGTAGTCTCCGCTGGTAGCTCTATATACACTGCATGTATTCTGGAGGATTTCTATCCTTCCTGTACTCTCCTCTGGTAATTCTATATAAACTGGACATATTCTGGAGGATTTCTACCTTTACTGTACTCACTGCTGGTAATTCTAAATACAATGTATGTATTCTGGAGCATTTATATCCTTCCTGTACTCACTGCTGGTAATTCTATAAACAACATATGTATTATGGAGCATTTCTATCCTTCCTGTACTCACTGCTGGTAATTCTATATACACTGTATGTATTCTGGAGCATTTCTATCCTTCCTGTACTCACTGCTGGTAATTCTATATACACTGTATGTTTTCTGGAGCATTTCTATCCTTCCTGTACTCTCCGCTGGTAATTCGATATACACTGGATGTATCCTGGAGCATGTCTATCCTTCCTGTACTCTCCGCTGGTAATTCTATATACACAGTACGTATACTGGAGCATGTCTATCCTTCCTGTACTCTCCTATGGTAATTCTATATACACTGTATGTATTCTGGAGCATATCTATCCGTCCTGTAGTCTCCGCTGGTAATTCAATATACACTGTATGTATTCTGGAGGTTTTCTATACTTCCTGTACTCACCGCTGGTAATTCTATATACACTGGATGTATTCTGGAGCATTTCTATCCTTCCTGTTCTCTCTGCTGGTAATTCTATATACACTGTACATATTCTGGAGCATTTCTATCCTTCCTGTACTCTCAGCTGGTAATTCTATATACACTGTACGTATTCTGGAGCATTGGTAATTCTATATACACTGAATGTATTCTGGAGCATTTCTATCCTTCCTGTACTCACTGCTGGTAATTCTATATACACTATATGTATTCTGGAGCATTTCTATCCTTCCTGTACTCTCGACTGGTAAATCTATGTACACTGTATGTATACTGGAGCATTTATATTATTCCTGTAGTCTCCGCTGGTAATTCTATATACACTGTACATATTTTGGAGCATTTCTATCCTTCCTGTACTCTCAGCTGGTAATTCTATATACACTGTACGTATTCTGGAGCATTGGTAATTCTATATACACTGGATGTATTCTGGAGCATTTCTATCCTTCCTGTACTCACTGCTGGTAATTATATATACACTGTACGTATTCTGGAGCATTTATATCCTTCCTGTACTCTCCACTGGTAAATCTATGTACACTGTATGTATACTGGAGCATTTATATTATTCATGTAGTCTCCGCTGGTAATTCTATACACACTGTATATATTCTGGAGCATTTCTATCCTTTCTGTACTTACTGCTGGTAATTCTATATACACTGCTTGTATTCTGGAGCACATCTATTATTTCTGTAGTCTCCACTGGTAATTCTATATACACTGAATGTATTCTGGAGCATTTCTATCCTTCCTGTATTCTCCGCTGGTAAATCTATATACACTGTATGTATTCTGGAGCATGTCTATCCTTCCTGTAGTCTCCCCTGGTAATTCTATATATACTGCATGTATTCTGGAGGATTTCTATCCTTCCTGTACACTCCGCTTGTAATTCTTAATAAACTGGACATATTCTGGAGGATTTCTACCCTTACTGTACTCACTGCTGGTAATTCTATATACAATGTATGTATTCTGGAACATTTATATCCTTCCTGTACTCACTGCTGGTAATTCTATATACACTATATGTATTCTGGAGCATGTCTATCCTTCCTGCAGTCTCCGCTGGTAACTCTATATACACTGTATATATTCTGGAGGATTTCTATCCTTCCTGTACTCTCCGCTGGTAATTCTATATACACTGTATGTATTCTGGAGCATTTCTACCCTTCCTGTAGTCTCCGCTGGTAATTCTATATACACTGTATGTATTCTGGAGGATTTCTATCCTTCCTGCACTCTCCGCTGGTAATTCTATATACACTGTATATATTTTGGAGCATTTCTACCCTTCCTGTAGTCTTCGCTGGTAATTCTATATACACTGGATGTATTCTGGAGCACGTCTATCCTTCCTGTACTCTCCGCTGGTAATTCTATATACACTGGATGTATTCTGGAGCATGTCTATCCTTCCTGTACTCTCCGCTGGTAATTCTATATACACTGTATGTATTCTGGAGCATGTCTATCCCTCCTGTAGTCTCCGCTGGTAATTCTATATACACTGTATGTATTCTGGAGCATGTCTATCCTTCCTGCAGTCTCCGCTGGTAATTCTATATACACTGTATGTATTCTGGAGGATTTCTATCCTTCCTGTACTCTCCGCTGGTAATTCTATATACACTGTATGTATTCTGGAGCATATCTATCCTTCCTGTAGTCTCCGCTGGTAATTCTATATACACTGTATGTATTCTGGAGCATATCTATCCTTCCTGTAGTCTCCGCTGGTAATTCTATATACACAGTACATATACTGGAGCATGTCTATCCTTCCTGTACTCTCCGCTGGTAATTCTATATACACTGTATGTATTCTGGAGCATTTCTATGCTTCCTGTTCTCTTTGCTGGTAATTCTATATACACTGTACATATTCTGGAGCATTTCTATCCTTCCTGTACTCTCCACTGGTAATTCTATCTACACTGTACTTATTCTGGAGCATTGCTATCCTTCCTGTACTCTCCGCTGGTAATTCGATATACACTGTATGTATTCTGGAGCATGTCTGTCCTTCTTGTACTCTTCGCTGGTAATTCTATATACACTGTATGTATTCTGGAGGATTTCTATACTTCCTGTAATCTCCGCTGGTAAATCTATATACACTGGATGTATTCTGGAGCATTTCTATCCTTCCTGTACTCACTGCTGGTAATTCTATATACACTGTATGTATTCTGGAGCATTTCTATCCTTCCTGTACTCTCCGCTGGTAATTGTATATACACTGTACGTATTCTGGAGCATTTCTATCCTTCCTGTACTCTCCCCTGGAAATTCTATGTACACTGTATGTATACTGGAGCATTTATATTCTTCCTGTAGTCTCCGCTGGTAATTCTATACACACTGTATGTATTCTGGAGCATTTCTATACTTTCAGTACTCACTGCTGGTAATACTATATACACTGTATGTATTCTGGAGCATGTCTATTCTTCCTGTAGTCTCCGCTGGTAATTCTATATACACTGTATATATTTTGGAGGATTTTTATCCTTCCTGTACTCTCCGCTGGTAATTCTATATACACTGTATGTATTCTGGAGCATGTCTATCCGTCTTGTAGTCTCCTCTAGTAATTCTATATACACTGTATGTATTCTGGAGGATTTTTATCCTTCCTGTAGTCTCCGCTGGTAATTTTATATACACTGTATGTATTTTGGAGCATTTCTACCCTTCCTGTAGTCTTCGCTGGTAATTCTATATAAGGTAGGTTCACGTCACACTGATTTGTATGGAAGTAATTACATTTTATTTGTACTTTTCAGTGTTCAATATAACATTGTTTTATACATCCAGGCTATATAATAAGTATAAGGCCACAATAATTATTTGTACGGTCCCGGACGTTTCGGTCTTATAAAGACCTTCCTCAGCAGGATCTGTAATGGCGCACTTGTGATGGTGCCCTGGATGCAGCCCCATACACTGTATGTATTCTGGAGCATTTCTGTCCTTTCTGTACTCACTGCTGGTAATTCTATATACACTGTATGTATTCTGGAGCATTTCTGTCCTTTCTGTACTCACTGCTGGTAATTCTATATACACTGTATGTATTCTGGAGCATTTCTGTCCTTTCTGTACTCACTGCTGGTAATTCTATATACACTGTACATATTCTGGAGCATGTCTATCCTTCCTGTACTCTCCACTGGTAATTCTATATACACTGGATGTATTCTGGAGCATTTCCATCCTTCCTGTACTCACTGCTGGTAATTCTATATACACTGGATGTATTCTGGAGCATTTCTATCCTTCCTGTACTCTCCACTGGTAATTCTATATACACTGTACGTATTCTGGAGCATTTCTATTCTTCCTGTACTCACTGTTGGTAATTCTATATACACTGTATGTAGAATCTGGAGCATGTCTATCCTTCCTGTACTCACTGCTGGTAATTCTATATACACTGGATGCATTCTGGAGCATGTCTATCCTTCCTGTCCTCTCCGCTGGTAATTCTATATACACTGTATGTATTCTGGAGCATTTCTATCCTTCCTGTACTCACTGCTGGTAATTCTATATACACTATATGTATTCTGGAGCATTTCTATCCTTCCTGTAGTCTCAGCTGGTAATTCTATATACACTGTACATATTCTGGAGCATTTCTATCCTTCCTGTAGTCTCAGCTGGTATTTCTATATACACTGTACATATTCTGGAGCATTTCTATCCTTCCTGTAGTCTCAGCTGGTAATTCTATATACACTGTACATATTCTGGAGCATTTCTATCCTTCCTGTACTCACTGCTGGTATTTCTATATACACTGTATGTAGAATCTGGAGCATGTCTATCCTTCCTGTACCTCACTGCTGGTAATTCTATATACACTGCATGTATTCTGGAGCATTTATATCCTTCCTGTACTCACAAAAAAGGGCATTTAAAAAGTAAAAATCTGAAGGGTTTGAAGCTTACAAATGGCTCAATAAAATCTGTTAAAAGGAGATTAAATAGCAAAAATACAAAACGAACAGCAGGTGGTAAAAGAGAGCAAAACAAATCTCCAAAAAGTCTGAGTATGTAGTTTCCCCTAAGTAATGGTAAAGTGGGGTTAGTCACTGAAGGTAAGGAAAAGGCAGAGTTACTAAATGTGTTTTTAGCTCTGTGTTTACAAGAGAACGGAGCTGATGTCAGTGGTGCTGGGGCTGTTAGTACATCCAGCAATATACTCAGTTGACTGTAAATATGGTCCAAGAAAAGTTAAATAAGGTAAATGTGAACAAGGCTTTCGGTCCAGATGGATTACACCCAAGAGTGATTAAATAGCTCAGTTCAGTCATTGCTGTGCCCATTTATAATTTTTTAAGATTCTCTAGGGACGGGTACAGTGCCAAGTGATTGGCGCAAGGCAAATGTGCCCATATTCAAAAAGGGATCTAGGTCCTCCACAGGTAATTATAGAACTTCTGTTGTGGGAAAATGTTGGAAGGACTCTTAAGGGACTATATACAGGAGTATGTGACTGTAAATAATATTATAAGTGATAACCCACACAGGTTTACCAAGGACAGAAGTTGTCAGACTAACCTGATTGGTTTTTATGAGGAGGTAATTAGAAGCCTGGACAGAGGGGTGGCTGTGTATGTAGTGAGGTGAGTGGAAGCCTGGACAGAGGGGTGGCTGTGGATGTAGTGAGGTAAGTAGAAGCCTGGACAGAGGGGCGGCTGTGGATGTAGTGAGGTGAGTAGAAGCCTGGACAGGAAGGAGGCTGTGGATATGGTGAGGTAAGTAGAAGCCTGGACAGAGGGGCGGGTGTGGATGTAGTGAGGTGAGTGGAAGCCTGGACAGAGGGGCGACTGTGGATGTAGTGAGGTGAGTAGAAGCCTGGACAGGAAGGAGGCTGTGGATATGGTGAGGTAAGTAGAAGCCTGGACAGAGGGGCGGCTGTGGATATAGTGAGGTGAGTAGTAGCCTGGACAGAGGGGCGGCTGTGGATGTAGTGAGGTAAGTAGAAGCCTGGACAGAGGGCAGGCTGTGTATGTAGTGAGGTGAGTAGACTCCTGGACAGAGGGGCGGCTGTGGATGTAGTGAGGTGAGCAGAAGCCTAGACAGAGGGACGGCTGTGGATGTAGTGAGGTGAGTAGTAGCCTGGACAGAGGGATGGCTGTGGATGTTGTGAGGTGAGTAGCATCCTAGACAGAGGGGCGGCTGTGGATGTAGTGAGGTGAGTAGAATCCTGGACAGAGGGGCGGCTGTGGATGTAGTGAGGTGAGTAGTAGCCTGGACAGAGGGGCGGCTGTGGATGTAGTGAGGCGAGTAGTAGCCTGGACAGAGGGGCGGCTGTGGATGTAGTGAGGTGAGTAGTAGCCTGGACAGAGGGGCGGCTGTGGATGTAGTGAGGTAAGTAGAAGCCTGGACAGAGGGGCGGCTGTGGATGTATTGAGGTGAGTAGAATCCTGGACAGAGGGGCGGCTGTGGATGTAGTAAGGTGAGTAGAATCCTGGACAGAGGGGTGGCCGTGGATGTAGTGAGGTAAGTAGAAGCCTGGACAGAGGGGCGGCTGTGGATGTAGTGAGGTGAGTAGTAGCCTGGACAGAGGGGCGGCTGTGTATGTAGTGAGGTGAGTAGACTCCTGGACAGAGGGGCGGCTGTGGATGTAGTGAGGTGAGTAGAAGCCTGGACAGAGGGACGGCTGTGGATGTTGTGAGGTGAGTAGAAGCCTGAACAGAGGGGTGGCTGTGGATATAGTGAGGTAAGTAGAAGCCTGGACAGAGGGGCGGCTGTGGATGTAGTGAGGTGAGTAGTAGCCTGGACAGTGGGGCGGCTGGGGATATAGGAAGGTAATTAGAAGCCTGGACAGAAGGCCGGCTAAGGATGTAGTGAGGTAAGTAAAAGCCTGGACAGAGGGGCGGCTGTAGATGTAGTGAGGTAAGTAGACTCCTGGACAGAAAGGTGGCTGTGGATGTAGTGAGGTAAGTAGACTCCTGGACAGAGGGGCGGCTGTGGATGTAGTGAGGTAATTAGAAACCTGGACAGAGGGGCGGCTGTGGATATAGTGAGGTAAGTAGAAGCCTGAACAGAGGGGCGGCTGTAGATGTAGTGAGGTGAGTAGAAGCCTGTACAGATGGGCGGCTGTGGATGTAGTGAGGTGAGTAGAAGCCTGGACAGAGGGGCGGCTGTGGATGTAGTGAGGTGAGTAGAAGCCTGGACAGTGGGGCGACTGCGGATGTAGTGAGGTAAGTAGAAGCCTGGACAGAGGGGGGGTGACTGTGGATGTAGTGAGGTGAGTAGAACCCTGGACAGAGGGGCGACAGTGGATGTAGTGTTTCTGGATTTTGCAAAGCCTTTTGATCCTGTTCCTCATAGACATTTAATAGATAAAATAAGGTCTATAGGCATGGGCGTAGCTATAGGGGGTGCAGAGGTAGCAGTCGCTACCGGGCCCAGGAGCCTAAGGGGGCCCAAAGACCCTTGTGCCGCATAAGAAGACACACAAAGCATTGAGGGAAGGGGGGACCAAGCTGAACTCTTGCCCCAGGGCCCATGAGCCGTTAACTACACCCCGGTCTATAGGCTCGGAAAGTATAGTTTGTAATTGGATTGAGAACTGGCTGAAGGACGGTGTCCAGAGAGTTGTGGTCAATGATTCCTATTCAGAATGGTCCTGGGTGATAAGTGGTGACCCCAAGGTTCGGGGCTGGGTCCTCTAATATTTATTAATGATATCGAGGACAGGATTAATAGCGCCATCTATTTTTGCAGATGATACTAAGCTGTGTAGTACTGTGAAGTCTATGGAAGATCTCCATAAACTACAAGCTGACTTGGACACTAAGTGGTTGGGCAACAACTTGGCAAATGAGGTTCAATGTGGACAAATGTAAAGTTCTGCATCTTGAAAGTAATAATCTCTGTGCTTCATATGATACTATTTTGGGCTGTGAAATACTTTTTGATCACTTTTTATGAAATTTTTTGTAGAAAATGAAACGACCAAAAACGGCGAATCAGCCATTTGGACGCTATTTTCCGTTTTGCTGTTTGCCGTATGGGGAATATATTTTTATACTATGGGCGTTTTCGCACATCAGGAAACCCATGATGTGTATTTTTAAAAAATTTTTAGTTCTTTTATTTTGGGAAAAGGGGGGTGATTTGAATTTTTATGGGTTTCATTTTATTTTTTTTAGACTTTTTTATAGTTCCCATAGGGAACTATTACAATCAATCATCTGATTGCTATTATCATACTCCCCAATGCACTGGCATTGGAGGCTATGATGATTTTTAACCCTATTACAGGCAAGGGCGCCATAGGAAATACCTATCATTCACAAAGACAGGGGCTGCTGCACACAAGCTTCGGCTCCTCCGAACGCCACACGGGAGAGCCGGAGCACCACCGAAAGCGTGCGCTTTCGGTTTTCAGCGTGCTCAGATTTCGTGGTCCGGATTGACCACTGCATCTGAGGGGTTAAATGTCCGCGATCGGCATTACTGCCGGTTGCGGACATGTGCCACAGGTGTCTGCTATAAGAAGCAGGCGGCCACCTGCGGCTATGGCGCCCGCAGCCATCTTTTAAGAACGGGCCAGCACCGTAATATTACGGCACTGGTCGGGAAGGGGTTAAACGAGGCCTGGACTCGGGGGCAGGGATGTGATATTACCACTTTACAAAGCGTTGGTGCGGCCTCATCTGGAATATGCAGTTCAGTTCTGGGCACCAGTCCATAGAAAGGAAGCCCTGGAGCTGGAGAGAGTACAGAGGGGAGCGACTAAACTGATAAGGGGCCCGGAGGGTCTGAGTCATGAACAAAGATTACAAGAATTGAATTTATTTAGTCTTGAAGAGACGTCTAAGGGGGACAGGATTAACCTATAGAAATAAATAAATGGGCCGTACAAGAAATACAGTGAAAAACTGTTCCATGTAAAATGCACTCAAAAGACAAGGGGGCGCTGCCTCCGACTGGAGAAGGAAAAGTTCAGTCTCCGGAAGCATCAAAACTTCTTTACTGTAAGAGCTGTGAATCTGTGGAATAGACACCTCCGGACGTGGTCACAGCAGGAGCAGTGGACGGTTTATACAAGGATTCTTTACTGTAAGAGCTGTGAATCTGTAGAATATACATCTCAGGACGTGGTCACAGGAGGAACAGTGGACGGTTTATACAAGTCTTCTTTACTGTAAGAGCTGTGAATGTGTGGAATAGACACCTCAGGACGTGGACACAGCAGGAACAGGGGACGGTTTATACAAGGATTCTTTACTGTAAGAGCTGTGAATCTGTAGAATATACATCTCAGGACATGGTCACAGGAGGAACAGTGGACGGGTTTATACAAGGATACTTTACTGTAAGAGCTGTGAATCTGTAGAATATACATCTCAGGACATAGTCACAGGAGGAACAGGGGACAGGTTTATACAAGGATTCTTTACTGTAAGAGCTGTGAATCTGTAGAATATACATCTCAGGACGTGGTCACAGGAGGAACAGTGGACGGTTTATACAAGTCTTCTTTACTGTAAGAGCTGTGAATGTGTGGAATAGACACCTCAGGACGTGGACACAGCAGGAACAGGGGACGGTTTATACAAGGATTCTTTACTGTAAGAGCTGTGAATCTGTAGAATATACATCTCAGGACATGGTCACAGGAGGAACAGTGGACGGGTTTATACAAGGATACTTTACTGTAAGAGCTGTGAATCTGTAGAATATACATCTCAGGACATAGTCACAGGAGGAACAGGGGACGGTTTATACAAGTCTTTACTGTAAGAGCTGTGAATGTGTGGAATAGACACCTCAGGATGTGGACACAGCAGGAGCAGGGGATGGTTTATACAAGGATTCTTTACTGTAAGAGCTGTGAATATTTGGAATAGACACCTCAGGACGTGGACACAGCACGAACTGTGGATGGTTTATACAAGGATTCTTTACTGTAAGAGCTGTGAATGTGTGGAGCAGTCACCTCAGGACGTGGACACAGCAGGAGCAGTGGACCGTTTATACAAGGATTCTTTACTGTAATAGCTGTGACTCTGTGGAATAATCACCTCAGGATGTGGTCACAGCAGGAACAGGGGACGGTTTATACAAGGATTCTTTACTGTAAGAGCTGTGACTCTGTGGAATAATCACCTCAGGATGTGGTCACACCAGGGACAGTGGACGGTTTATACAAGGATTCTTTACTGTAAGAGTTGTGAATCTGTGGAATAATCACCTCAGGACGTGGTCACAGCAGGAAAAGTGGACCGTTTATACAAGGATTCTTTACTGTAAGAGCTGTGAATGTGTGGAATATACATCTCAGGACGTGGTCACAGCAGGAACAGTGGACGGTTTATACAAGGATTCTTTACTGTAAGAGCTGTGAATGTGTGGAATATACATCTCGGGACGTGGTCACAGCAGGAACAGTGGACGGTTTTAAAAAGGGTTTGGATGAATTCTTAAAAGTAAATGACATTAATGCTTATAAATGAAGGAGTCTTACTTCCTTCTGAGATTCGCATCCCCACCAATCTCATGGTTGACCATGATGGACTCTTTTTTTCAACCATATTAACTACGTAACTATTCTGGAGCATTTCTATCCTTCCTGTAGTCTCCGCTGGTAATTCTATATACACTGTACATATTCTGGAGGATTTCTATCCTTCCTGTACTCTCCGCTGGTAATTCTATATACACTGTACATATTCTGGAGGATTTCTATCCTTCCTGTAGTCTCCGCTGGTAATTCTATATACACTGTATGTATTCTGAAGCATGTCTATCCTTACTGTAGTCTCTGGTGGTAATTCTATATACACTGTACATATTCTGGAGGATTTCTATCCTTCCTGTAGTCTCCGCTGGTAATTCTATATACACTGTATGTATTCTGGAGCATTTCTATCCTTCCTGTAGTCTCCGCTGGTAATTCTATATACACTGTATGTATTCTGGAGCATTTCTATCCTTCCTGTAGTCTCCGCTGGTAATTCTATATACACTGTATGTATTCTGGAGCATTTCTATCCTTCCTGTAGTCTCCGCTGGTAATTCTATATACACTGTATGTATTCTGGAGCATTTCTATCCTTCCTGTAGTCTCCGCTGGTAATTCTATATACACTGTATGTATTCTGGAGCATTTCTATCCTTCCTGTAGTCTCCGCTGGTAATTCTATATACACTGTATGTATTCTGGGTCGTGATGAAATGTTGTTTCCTCAAATAGCTGGTGATAACACCGTTGGTCAACCGCACTTGGACACCAGAGATGGGCTTGCTGGACAACAAAAAACACAGAATTGCGCAGAACACCCCAGGTAAGTAGCGAAAATAATTTTTATTGTACTCACAAGATAGGTGCGTATGATCGCACTGCAAATTCGCACATAAAAAGATCGTGTCTGTCGCGGTGAACGCTGCTGCCCGACCCGGGTTTCGCCTGGAAAGCTTCGTCAGGGGCTTACTGGGTAATTGAACCCGGAAGTAGTTATATAGCCTGGAAGGCTTATTACATGTGACGTAAGTGCAATGATAGACATAAATAGTACATATTAAAAACATAATAAAAATCCCAATGATAAACTGCATGGTCAGTTACCGATGAATAAATAAAACCAACCGCTGACAGCAGACGCGATTCTAATGACAAAACCGCACCAAACTGACGCGGTAATAAAATTACATAAAATTACAACCGGGAAAAAACAGGATGATAAAGAGAATAATAGGATCATAATGAGAGCTAATACCTAAAACTGCACAACTGAAAAAACTAAAAAAGTAGATGAATCACATAGCACCACAAATCGCATCGAAATCGCATATAATTCCTGATAAAAAAATTTAAAATTGCAGATGACAATGGGGAGTCAAAACTAGACCCAATATGGATACAGACAATATATATGTTCATAAAATGGCTTTAATATCCCACTCTATGTTCAGCCCTACTGGTTGGAGAGTGCCCAGTTCAAAAATCCAGAATGCTTCTCTTTTATTAATTTGTTGTATAGGGTTGCCCCCCCTCCAATTTAACATAACTGATTCAATCGCCATAAAACGTAAGCCCACTGGATTTTTTTGGTGGGTTGTAGCAAAGTGGGCTGACACACTATGAGTCATAAAACCCTTTTTAATATTCCTCACATGTTCTGCGATTCTCGTTTTTAGTTTACGCAGGGTCCTCCCTATATATTGCATGCCGCAAGGACATTCCAGCAAATAAATGACACCTGCGGTCTCGCAAGACATATTGCCTTTGATCTTACAGACTTTCTGATTTGATCTACTCGTCACTTCTTTAATATTCTGAGTGGACTTATCGTTTTTATTGCGGTTTTTGCAATTCCCGCAAAAGCCACACCATGTAAATTTGCCTGTAAGTTTCTTCTGTTCGGGTTTGGTGGGAATATAACTTTGGACTAATTTATTCCGAAGGGTGGGGGCTTTTCTGAACACAAAAGGGGGTTTATCCGGAATGGAGGGGCCTAAAACTGGATCATTTTTTTAAACATACCAATTTTTCTTAATAATATTTTTGAGAGCAGGGCACTGTGCGGAAAAGGTGGTAAGATATGCAAATTTAAAACGATCATCAGCATCTCTTCTTGTCTTTTTGGTAATTGTCTCTCCAGGGGATTTTGATATAACTTTCGCCATTTTTTTGACCTCTAGTCTGTCAGATTCTAATTTACTCTGGTTATACCCCTTGTCCATAAATTTTTGGGCTATAATTGCACTTTGCTTGTCATAATCTGCAATCTCCGTGCAATTTCTCTTTATTCTCTGAAATTGACATTTCGGGATATTCTTAATCCATGGATCATAATGGCAACTAGAGGCATCAATATAACCATTTCTATCTGTTGGTTTAAAATAGGTGATAGTATGTATGTTGCCATTATGGATCGATATTTCAAGATCCAAAAATTGCACTCTTTCTTTGCTGATATTTTCAGTGAAGACAATATTCCACTCATTGTCATTAATATAGTCCAAAATTTTTTTTAGAGAAGACTCATCCCCCTGCCAAATGCAGAAACAGTCGTCAATATAACGTTTCCAAGTGTGTAGATGATTATTAAGTGCCGATGTAGATGGATGAGGGTCTAGATACAGGAACTCCCAATACGCCATAAAAAGGTTCGCAAAACTAGGTGCGAATTTCGCACCCATAGCAACTCCAGATATTTGGAGATAAAAATCCCCAGTTTTTGAACTGGGCACTCTCCAACCAGTAGGGCTGAACATAGAGTGGGATATTAAAGCCATTTTATGAACATATATATTGTCTGTATCCATATTGGGTCTAGTTTTGACTCCCCATTGTCATCTGCAATTTTAAATTTTTTTATCAGGAATTATATGCGATTTCGATGCGATTTGTGGTGCTATGTGATTCATCTACTTTTTTAGTTTTTTCAGTTGTGCAGTTTTAGGTATTAGCTCTCATTATGATCCTATTATTCTCTTTATCATCCTGTTTTTTCCCGGTTGTAATTTTATGTAATTTTATTACCGCGTCAGTTTGGTGCGGTTTTGTCATTAGAATCGCGTCTGCTGTCAGCGGTTGGTTTTATTTATTCATCGGTAACTGACCATGCAGTTTATCATTGGGATTTTTATTATGTTTTTAATATGTACTATTTATGTCTATCATTGCACTTACGTCACATGTAATAAGCCTTCCAGGCTATATAACTACTTCCGGGTTCAATTACCCAGTAAGCCCCTGACGAAGCTTTCCAGGCGAAACCCGGGTCGGGCAGCAGCGTTCACCGCGACAGACACGATCTTTTTATGTGCGAATTTGCAGTGCGATCATACGCACCTATCTTGTGAGTACAATAAAAATTATTTTCGCTACTTACCTGGGGTGTTCTGCGCAATTCTGTGTTTTTTGTTGTCCAGCAAGCCCATCTCTGGTGTCCAAGTGCGGTTGACCAACGGTGTTATCACCAGCTATTTGAGGAAACAACATTTCATCACGACCCATACACATCGCTCTCCTTCAGCGCGGTCTCTGGACTATTCTCTTTTTATATGAACCGAAAAGGAGTAAAGGACTGACTCCAGTATCCCGGCGACTGCTGCTTCAAGAAAACGCAAGTGTCACAGGAACTCTTTTATTCACATGTATGTATTCTGGAGCATGTATATCCTTCCTGTACTCTCCGCTGGTAATTCTATATACACTGGATGTATTCTGGAGCATTTCTATCCTTCCTGTTCTCACCGCTGGTAATTCTATATACACTGGATGTATTCTGGAGCATTTCTATCCTTCCTGTACTCTCCCCTGGTAATTCTATATACACTGTATGTATTCTGGAGCATGTCTATCCTTCCTGTTCTCTCCGCTGGTAATTCTATATACACTGTATGTATTCTGGAGGATTTCTATCCTTCCTGTACTTTCCCGCTGGTAATTCTATATACACTGTATGTATTCTGGAGCATTTCTATCCTTCCTGTTCTCTCCGCTGGTAATTCTATATACACTGTATGTATTCTGGAGGATTTCTATCCTTTCTGTACTCTCCGCTGGTAATTCTATATACACTGTATGAATTCTGGATCATGTCTATCCTTCCTGTACTCACTGCTGGTAATTCTATATACACTGTATGTATTCTGGAGCATTTCTATACTTCCTGTACTCTCCGCTGGTAATTCTATATACACTGTATGTATTCTGGAGGATTTCTATCCTTCCTGTACTCTCCCCTGGTAATTCTATATACACTGTATGTATTCTGGAGGATTTCTATCCTTCCTGTACTCTCCCCTGGTAATTCTATATACACTGTATGTATTCTGGAGCATTTCTATTCTTCCTGTTCTCTCCGCTGGTAATTCTATATACACTGTATGTATTCTGGAGCATTTCTATCCTTCCTGTACTCTCCCCTGGAAATTCTATGTACACTGTATGTATACTGGAGCATTTATATTCTTCCTGTAGTCTCCGCTGGTAATTCTATATACACTGGATGTATTCTGGAGCATTTCTATCCTTCCTGTTCTCTCTGCTGGTAATTCTATATACACTGTATGTATTCTGGAGCATTTCTATCCTTCCTGTTCTCACCGCTGGTAATTCTATATACACTGGATGTATTCTGGAGCATTTCTATCCTTCCTGTACTCTCCCCTGGTAATTCTATATACACTGTATGTATTCTGGAGCATGTCTATCCTTCCTGTTCTCTCCGCTGGTAATTCTATATACACTGGATGTATTCTGGAGCATTTCTATCCTTCCTGTACTCTCCGCTGGTAATTCTATATACACTGGATGTATTCTGGAGCATTTCTATCCTTCCTGTTCTCTCCGCTGGTAATTCTATATACACTGTATGTATTCTGGAGGATTTCTATCCTTTCTGTACTCTCCGCTGGTAATTCTATATACACTGTATGAATTCTGGATCATGTCTATCCTTCCTGTACTCACTGCTGGTAATTCTATATACACTGTACGTATTCTGGAGGATTTCTATCCTTTCTGTACTCTCCGCTGGTAATTCTATATCACTGTATGTATTCTGGATCATGAAAAAAGAGTTTTTGCTCAATGGCTCTCCCGTCAGATTTTATGGAGTGGGTGCTCACACTCTGCTGGGCAACACCCTTGCCTCAAAGGAAATTCAAATATAATTCTGTGTCTAGAGGGGCACTCCTGTATTTGGATCAGAACATTAGAAACATTTTTAAAAAAATTAATTTATTTGAAAATGTTCAGATAAAAAGAATAGATAATAAAATCGACATATAACAGTGGTTACTCTTTATGTATACATTGTACGTGCAGTTTTCAGTGAGATATTTGCAGTGCTTGCTTGTATATAGTACTTGTTGCAATATTGACCACTGGTGTTTATATCACTGAATGCTGTGCACAATCTATATTTATAGAAAGGTACACAGTTTTAGGGTATCTTGTTTCCTATACCCTCTTCATATTTTTACTCAATGTCTTTGTTAGTATAAGTTCATGCGCAGTGAAATTTGGCTAATTTGACCCTTCTTTGATCTCTATTATGTCCAAGAACCTCTGCTGTCCAGCCGTAGGTATGGGATAAAAATAAGGTGTCTTTGCTCCTATTAATAGCCAGCAGATTAGATGTATAGTTTTTTTAAAAATTTTTCATAGTTCGCAAATATGTAAGGTAGTTGCCGCACTGGCTACGTTACCCGGCCTCATGCGGCTGCTGAGTCTCTGTGTCGGCTTCGGGTACGTGCGCTCTTTGCTGGTATCCTCCGGTGTGCGGCTCTATTCCTCTGATTCCCGGCGTTGGACGTGGCGTCCCACGTGATCTTTGAGGTTTCGTCGGTATGTGGAATTATTGCGCGCTTGTATTTCTAGTATATACCATAGGCTGGTGTCTCCTTATGCCCAGCGCTTTGACTGCCCAGACGCTCGACGCGTCTGGGCACAAAGGAGAACACCAGCCTATGGCATATACTAGAAATACAGGCGCAATAATTCACATACCAGACGAAACTCAAGACCGTGGGACGCCACGTCCAACGCCGGGAATCAGAGGAATAGAGCCGCACACCGGAGGATACCAGCTAAGAGCGCGCGTACCCGAAGCCGACACAGGGACTCAGCAGCCGCTGAGGCCGGGTAACGTAGCCAGTGCGGCAACTACCTTACATATTGCGAACTATGAAAAATTTTTTAAAAAAACTTTACATCTAATCTGCTGGCTATTATTAGGAGCAAAGACACCTTATTTTTATTCCATACCTACGGCTGAACAGCAGAGGTTCTTGGACATAATAGAGATCAAAGAAGGGTCAAATTAGCCAAATTTCACTACGCATGAACTTATACAAACAAGGACATTAAGTAAAAGTAAAAATATGAAGAGGGTATAGGAAATAAGATACCCTAATACTGTGTACCTCTCTATAAATATAGATTGTGCACAGCATTCAGTGATATAAACACCAGTGGTCAATATTGCAACAAGTACTATATACAAGCAAGCACTGCAAATATCTCACTGAAAACTGCACGTACAATGTATACACTAAGTGTAGTCACTGTCTATATGTTATTATATTATCTATTCTTTTTATCTGAACATTTTCAAATAAATTAATTTTTTTAAAAATGTTTCTAATGTTCTGATCCAAATACAGGAGTGCCCCTCTAGACACAGAATTATATTTGTATTCTGGATCATGTCTATCCTTCCTGGGGGGTGTTCCCTCTGTAACTGAGGCTCCTATGTCAGTCCTGCACTGAGGCTGTACAGCGCTGTATACTGCTGTACGGCCTCTCTGGGGGGTGTTCCCCCTGTAACTGGGGCTCCTATGTCTGCCCTGCACTGAGGCTGTACAGCGCTGTATACTGCTGTACGGCCTCTCTGGGGGGTGTTCCCCTGTAACTGGGGCTCCTATGTCAGTCCTGCACTGAGGCTGTACAGCGCTGTATACTGCTGTACAGCCTCTCTGGGGGGTGTTCCCTCTGTAACTGAGGCTCCTATGTCAGTCCTGCACTGAGGCTGTACAGTGCTGTATACTGCTGTACGGTCTCTCTGGGGGGTGTTCCTCTGTAACTGGGGCTCCTATGTCAGTCCTGCACTGAGGCTGTACAGTGCTGTATACTGCTGGACAGTCTCTCTGGGGGGTGTTCCCCTGTAACTGGAGCTCCTATGTCAGCCCTGCACTGAGGCTGTACAGCGCTGTATACTGCTGGACAGTCTCTCTGGGGGGTGTTCCGCTGTAACTGGGGCTCCTATTTCAGTCCTGCACTGAGGCTGTACAGCACTGTATACTGCTGTACAGCCTCTCTGGGGGGTGTTCCCTCTGTAAATGGCGCTCCTATGTCAGCCCTGCACTGAGGCTGTACAGCGCTGTATACTGCTGTACAGCCTCTCTGGGGGGTGTTCCCCTGTAACTGGGGCTCTTATGTCAGCCCTGCACTGAGGCTGTACAGCGCTGTATACTGCTGTACAGCCTCTCTGGGGGTGTTCCCCTGTAACTGGGGCTCCTATGTCAGTCCTGCACTGAGGCTGTACAGCGCTGTATACTGCTGTACAGCCTCTCTGGGGGTGTTCCCCTGTAACTGGGGCTCCTATGTCAGCCCTGCACTGAGGCTGTACAGCGCTGTATACTGCTGTACAGCCTCTCTGGGGGTGTTCCCCTGTAACTGGGGCTCCTATGTCAGTCCTGCACTGAGGCTGTACAGCGCTGTATACTGCTGTACAGCCTCTCTGGGGGTGTTCCCCTGTAACTGGGGCTCCTATGTCAGCCCTGCACTGAGGCTGTACAGCGCTGTATACTGCTGTACAGCCTCTCTGAGGGTGTTCCCTGTAACTGGGGCTCCTATGTCAGTCCTGCACTGAGGCTGTACAGCGCTGTATACTGCTGTACAGCCTCTCTGGGGGTGTTCCCCTGTAACTGGGGCTCCTATGTCAGCCCTGCACTGAGGCTGTACAGCGCTGTATACTGCTGTACAGCCTCTCTGGGGGTGTTCCCCTGTAACTGGGGCTCCTATGTCAGCCCTGCACTGAGGCTGTACAGCGCTGTATACTGCTGTACAGCCTCTCTGGGGTGTTCCCCTGTAACTGGGGCTCCTATGTCAGTCCTGCACTGAGGCTGTACAGCGCTGTATACTGCTGTACAGCCTCTCTGGGAGTGTTCCCCTGTAACTGGGGCTCCTATGTCAGTCCTGCACTGAGGCTGTACAGCGCTGTATACTGCTGTACAGCCTCTCTGGAGGGTGTTCCCCCTGTAACTGGGGCTCCTATGTCAGCCCTGCACTGAGGCTGTACAGCGCTGTATACTGCTGTACAGCCTCTCTGGGGGGTGTTCTCCTGTAACTGGGCTCCTATGTCAGCCCTGCACTGAGGCTGTACAGCGCTGTATACTGCTGTACAGCCTCTCTGGGGGGTGTTCCCCCTGTAACTGGGGCTCCTATGTCAGTCCTGCACTGAGGCTGTACAGCGCTGTATACTGCTCTACAGCCTCTCTGGGGGGTGTTCCCCTGTAACTGGGGCTCCTATGTCAGTCGTGCACTGAGGCTGTACAGTGCTGTATACTGCTGTACAGCCTCTCTGGGGAGTGTTCCCCTGTAACTGGGGCTCCTATGTCAGCCCTGCACTGAGGCTGTACAGCGCTGTATACTGCTGTACAGCCTCTCTGGGAGTGTTCCCCTGTAACTGGGGCTCCTATGTCAGTCCTGCACTGAGGCTGTACAGCGCTGTATACTGCTGTACAGCCTCTCTGAGAGTGTTCCCTCTGTAACTGGGGCTCCTATGTCAGCCCTGCACTGAGGCTGTACAGCGCTGTATACTGCTGTACAGCCTCTCTGAGAGTGTTCCCCTGTAACTGGGGCTCCTATGTCAGCCCTGCACTGAGGCTGTACAGCGCTGTATACTGCTGTACAGCCTCTCTGAGAGTGTTCCCCTGTAACTGGGGCTCCTATGTCAGCCCTGCACTGAGGCTGTACAGCGCTGTATACTGCTGTACAGCCTCTCTGGGGGGTGTTCCCCCTGTAACTGGGGCTCCTATGTCAGTCCTGTACTGAGGCTGTACAGCGCTGTATACTGCTGTACAGCCTCTCTGAGAGTGTTCCCCTGTAACTGGGGCTCCTATGTCAGCCCTGCACTGAGGCTGTACAGCGCTGTATACTGCTGTACAGCCTCTCTGAGGGTGTTCCCCTGTAACTGGGGCTCCTATGTCAGCCCTGCACTGAGGCTGTACAGCGCTGTATACTGCTGTACAGCCTCTCTGGGGGGTGTTCCCCCTGTAACTGGGGCTCCTATGTCAGCCCTGCACTGAGGCTGTACAGCGCTGTATACTGCTGTACGGCCTCTCTGAGGGTGTTCCCCTGTAACTGGGGCTCCTATGTCAGCCCTGCACTGAGGCTGTACAGCGCTGTATACTGCTGTACGGCCTCTCTGAGAGTGTTCCCCTGTAACTGGGGCTCCTATGTCAGCCCTGCACTGAGGCTGTACAGCGCTGTATACTGCTGTACAGCCTCTCTGGGGGGTGTTCCCCCTGTAACTGGGGCTCCTATGTCAGCCCTGCACTGAGGCTGTACAGAGCTGTATACTGCTGTACTGCCTCTCTGGGGGGTGTTCCCCCTGTAACTGGGGCTCCTATGTCAGCCCTGCACTGAGGCTGTACAGCGCTGTATACTGCTGTACAGCCTCTCTGGGGGGTGTTCCCCCTGTAACTGGGGCTCCTATGTCAGCCCTGCACTGAGGCTGTACAGTGCTGTATATTTCCCCAAGTAATTAAAAAAAATGTGAAAAATAGAAAAAATAAAATAAAATAGACATATTTGGTATTACCGCGTCCGTGACGGCCGTCTCTATAAACATCATAAGAAAATAATAATGAAAACTGTCAAAAAAAGCCGTTTTTGTCACCTTACATCTCAAAGTGCAACCACCAAGTGATCAAGAAGGTTTATGTCCAACAAAATGTTACCATAGAAACCATCACCTCATCCTGTAAAAAATGAGCAGCTACATTAGAAAATCGCTTAAAAAATAAAAAAAATATAGGTCCCAGACATTAAAACATCATTTTTTGTTTAAAAAATGCTATTATTGTGTTAAGTAAAATAAATAAAAAACAGGATACATATTAGGTATCGCCGCGTCCGTTATAAACATGTCACATGACCTAACCCCGCAGGTGTGCTAAAACCTTGCCTCATAAAGTGTTATAATGAATGATGAAAAAATGGTACCAATAAAAACGTCAACTCTTCCTGCAAAACGCGAGCCCCTGCACAAGACGATCGGCAGAAAAATAAAAAAGGCGTTCAGAAAATGGAGACACAAAAACATAATTTTTTTTCAAAAATGCTTTATTATGTAAACCTGAAACAAACCAACATGTCTGATATCATTGCGTCCGTAGCAACCCGCTCCATAAAAGAGCAGATGATCTGCCCCGTAATATAGAGCAATTAAAAATCATATCTACCCCAAAATAGTATCAATAAAACTGCCACCTTATCCCCAAGTTTGCAAAAGGGGGTCACTTTTTGGGGGAGTTTCTACTGTAATGTGCATCGGGGGGGCTTCAAATGGGACATGGCATCTAAAAACCAGTGCCGCAAAATCTGCCTTCCAAAAACCACATGGCGCTCCTTCCCTTCTGCGCCCTGCCGTGTGCCCGTACAGCAGTTTACGACCACTTGTGGGGTGTTAATGTAAACCGCAGAACCACGGTAATAAATATTACCTTTTGTTTGGCTGTTAACCCTTGATGTGTTAAAGAAAAAAATGGATTTAAGTGGAAAATCGGCCAAAAAAGTGAAGTTTAAAAATGTAATCTCCATTTTCCTTCAATTCTTGTGGAACACCTAAAGGGTTAACAAAGTTAGTAAAATCAGTTTTGAGTAACCTGAGGGACGCAGTTTCTACAATGGGGTCATTTATGGGCGGTTTCCACGATAAGTCCCACAAAGTGACTTCAGACCTGAACTGGTCCTTAAAAAGTGGGTTTTTGCTTCTGAAATTCTAAACTTTCTAATGTCCTAAAAAAATAAAATGACGTTCCCAAAATGATGCCGCCATACAGCAGACGCATGCGGAAGGTTAGGTAATGAGGGCTTTATCAGGTATCACTTTCTGTTTTAAAAGCAGTGAAATTGACATTTTGCAAACTGCGAATTTTTCTAAATTTTGGGTAATTTGGGGATTTTTTAACCCTTTTAATAAAGGTGAAATATATTGACTCAAATGTATGACTATCATGAAGTACAATGTGTCCCGAGAAAACAATCTCCGAATGGTTTGGGCAAGTAAATGCGCTCCAAAGTTATCACCGCATAAAGGGACACGTCAGATTTGCAAAACATGGCTCGGATGGGAAGTGGTTAACAAAAGGGGAAAAAAGGGAAAAAAATATAAGTTCAAACCCCCTACCTTTCTCCAAAGTCAAAATAAAAATACTCAAAAAAAAAAAAAAAGAAGACGTCATAGGAACTGCCGAGTGCGAGAAAGCCCATACTATTAAAATATAACAATATTAATCCCATACAACGAATGATTTAACAGAAAAAAATACTAAAAACGGCCAATTCGACATTTTGTCACTTCAGTTCCCCAAATTGTTTTTATAAAATTTGAATCAAAATGGTATCACTTCAAAGTAAAGATCACCCGGCAAAAAATGAGCGCTCGTACAGATCTGAACCATATCTAGTAAAAAGGTATAGGGGTCAGAATATGGCAGTATTAAAACCCATAAAACTATATAAATGTGGTATCACTGTAATCGTACTGACCCGGAGAATGAAGGGAACAGGTCAGTTTTATCTCATAGGGAACGCTGTAAAAACAAAACCCATAAAACTATATAAATGTGGTATCTCTGTAATCGTACTGACCGGAGAATGAAGAGAACAGGTCAGTTTTATCTCATAGGGAACGCTGTACATACAAAACCTATAAAACTATATAAATGTGGTATCACTGTAATCGTACTGACCCGGAGAATAAAGAGAACAGGTCAGTTTTATCTCATAGGGAACGCTGTAAATACAAACCCATAAAACTATATAAATGTGGTATCACTGTAATCGTACTGACCCGGAGAATAAAGAGAACAGGTCAGTTTTATCTCATAGGGAACGCTGTACATACAAAACCTATAAAACCATATAAATGTGGTATCACTGTAATCGTACTGACCCGGAGAATGAAGGGAACAGGTCAGTTTTATCTCATAGGGAACGCTGTAATAACAAAACCCATAAAACTATATAAATGTGGTATCACTGTAATCGTACTGACCCGGAGAATAAAGAGAACAGGTCAGTTTTATCTCATAGGGAACGCTGTACATACAAAACCTATAAAACCATATAAATGTGGTATCACTGTAATCGTACTGACCCGGAGAATGAAGAGAACAGGTCAGTTTTATCTCATAGGGAACGCTGTAAATACAAAACCCATAAAACTATATAAATGTGGTATCACTGTAATCGTACTGACCCGGAGAATGAAGGGAACAGGTCAGTTTTATCTCATAGGGAACGCTGTAAATACAAAACCCATAAACTATATAAATGTGGTATCACTGTAATCGTACTGACCTGGAGAATGAAGGGAACAGGTCAGTTTTATCTCATAGGGAACGCTGTACATACAAAACCTATAAAACTATATAAATGTGGTATCACTGTAATCGTACTGACCCGGAGAATGAAGGGAACAGGTCAGTTTTATCTCATAGGGAACGCTGTAAAAACAAAACCCATAAAACTATATAAATGTGGTATCACTGTAATCGTACTGACCCGGAGAATGAAGAGAACAGGTCAGTTTTATCTCATAGGGAACGCTGTAAATACAAAACCCATAAAACTATATAAATGTGGTATCACTGTAATCGTACTGACCCGGAGAATGAAGGGAACAGGTCAGTTTTATCTCATAGGGAACGCTGTAAATACAAAACCCATAAAACTATATAAATGTGGTATCACTGTAATCGTACTGACCCGGAGAATGAAGGGAACAGGTCAGTTTTATCTCATAGGGAACGCTGTAAAAACAAAACCCATAAAACTATATAAATGTGGTATCACTGTAATCGTACTGACCCGGAGAATGAAGGGAACAGGTCAGTTTTATCTCATAGGGAACGCTGTAAAAACAAAACCCATAAAACTATATAAATGTGGTATCACTGTAATCGTACTGACCCGGAGAATGAAGGGAACAGGTCAGTTTTATCTCATAGGGAACGCTGTAATAACAAAACCCATAAAACTATATAAATGTGGTATCTCTGTAATCGTACTGACCCGGAGAATGAAGGGAACAGGTCAGTTTTATCTCATAGGGAACGCTGTAAATACAAAACCCATAAAACTATATAAATGTGGTATCACTGTAATCGTACTGACCCGGAGAATGAAGGGAACAGGTCAGTTTTATCTCATAGGGAACGCTGTAAAAACAAAACCCATAAAACTATATAAATGTGGTATCACTGTAATCGTACTGACCCGGAGAATGAAGGGAACAGGTCAGTTTTATCTCATAGGGAACGCTGTAAAAACAAACCCCATAAAACTATATAAATGTGGTATCACTGTAATCGTACTGACCCGGAGAATGAAGAGAACAGGTCAGTTTTATCTCATAGGGAACGCTGTAAATACAAAACCCATAAAACTATATAAATGTGGTATCACTGTAATCGTACTGACCCGGAGAATGAAGGGAACAGGTCAGTTTTATCTCATAGGGAACGCTGTAATAACAAAACCCATAAAACTATATAAATGTGGTATCACTGTAATCGTACTGACCCGGAGAATGAAGGGAACAGGTCAGTTTTATCTCATAGGGAACGCTGTAAAAACAAAACCCATAAAACTATATAAATGTGGTATCACTGTAATCGTACTGACCCGGAGAATGAAGAGAACAGGTCAGTTTTATCTCATAGGGAACGCTGTAAAAACAAAACCCATAAAACTATATAAATGTGGTATCACTGTAATCGTACTGACCCGGAGAATGAAGAGAACAGGTCAGTTTTATCTCATAGGGAACGCTGTAAAACAAAACCCATAAAACTATATAAATGTGGTATCACTGTAATCGTACTGACCCGGAGAATGAAGAGAACAGGTCAGTTTTATCTCATAGGGAACGCTGTAAATACAAAACCCATAAAACTATATAAATGTGGTATCACTGTAATCGTACTACCCCGGAGAATGAAGGGAACAGGTCAGTTTTATCTCATAGGGAACGCTGGTACATACAAAACCCATAAAACTATATAAATGTGGTATCACTGTAATCGTACTGACCCGGAGAATGAAGGGAACAGGTCAGTTTTATCTCATAGGGAACGCTGTAATAACAAAACCCATAAAACTATATAAATGTGGTATCTCTGTAATCGTACTGACCCGAGAATGAAGGGAACAGATCAGTTTTATCTCATAGGGAACGCTGTAATAACAAAACCAATAAAACTATATAAATGTGGTATCGCTGTAATCGTACTGACCCAGAGAATGAAGGGAACAGGTCAGTTTTATCTCATAGGGAACGCTGTAATAACAAAACCCATAAAACTATATAAATGTGGTATCACTGTAATCGTACTGACCCGGAGAATGAAGAGAACAGGTCAGTTTTATCTCATAGGGAACGCTGTAAAAACAAAACCAATAAAACTATATAAATGTGGTATCACTGTAATCGTACTGATCCGGAGAATGTAGAGAACAGGTCAGTTTTATCTCATAGGGAACGCTGTACATACAAAACCCATAAAACTATATAAATGTGGTATCACTGTAATCGTACTGACCCGGAGAATGAAGAGAACAAGTCAGTTTTATCTCATAGGGAACACTGTAAATACAAAACCCATAAAACTATATAAATGTGGTATCTCTGTAATCGTACTGATCCGGAGAATGTAGAGAACAGGTCAGTTTTATCTCATAGGGAACGCTGTAAAAACAAAACCCATAAAACTATATAAATGTGGTATCACTGTAATCGTACTGACCCGGAGAATGAAGAGAACAAGTCAGTTTTATCTCATAGGGAACACTGTCAAAACAAACCCATAAACTATATAACTGTGTTATCACTGTAATCGTACTGACCCGGAGAATGAGGAGAACAGGTCAGTTTTATCTCATAGGGAACGCTGTAAAAAGAAAACCAATAAAACTATATAAATGTGGTATCACTGTAATCGTACTGACCCGGAGAATGAAGGTCAATTTTACCTACCGCCTGTAGTACTTTCTTCCCAAAGGCTGCATCTGAATTTACATACAACCTATAGTGTTTAAAAAAAGGTATGAGGAAAGCGCCAAGTGGCCGCTCTGCAAATGTCAGCCAGAGAAGCATCTGCCTTCTCTGCCCAAGAGGCTGCAGCTGTTCTTGTTGAATGTGCCCCAAACCCAGTTGGGGGAGATAGGTTTAAGGATGAATAGGCAAGGGAAATAGCAATGGTACCAGTAGACGCCTTGTGACCGCTGAATTTACCCTGAAATTGTAACAAAAGGTTATCATCTACTCTCCAAGATGCCGTGGACCTTAACAAGCATTTTCTGACATCAAGACAGTGGATTCACAGGATTTGGGCAAAAAGATGGCAATACTACATGAGGACTCCTGTGGAAGTCTGAAACTATCTTAGGCTGGAAAGATGGCATGGGCCTAATAATCACTTTATTCTCCAACACAGTAGTGTAAGGAGGAAAAGCTGAGAGGCTTGAGTTTCTAGGAATCTTCTAGCAGACGTAATTGCAAGCTACAAGGCCATTTTGGCATCCTCCGTTATCTGCCAGTACCCCTTGCTCAAGTCTAACGTGGTTACAAATTGGGCACTGGCCAACCGTTCCAATAGATCATCAACCCTGGGCATGGGGTAAGCATTACTCTTGGTGGCATCTCCTGTAATTGACGCAGATCCGTGTTGTACCATGTTTCTTGGGGACCAGGACTACAGGAGAGGCCCAGGAGCTGTCAGATGGCTGAATAACCCCCAATTGTATCATCTCCTGCAGTTAGTTCTTTATTATGCTGTGCACAGACTCTGGAACCCGGTAGGCAGCCTGCTGGATGGGGCGTTGTCCGGGGGTTTCCACATGGTGGCTGGTGAGAGTAGTCCAACCAGGCTTTGAAGAGAAAGCAGAAGCCCCCGGTCTTAGCATGGAGAGAATATTGTCCTTTTGTCCATCTGATAAATGGGAGCCCATGGGCACTGTTCCAGGGATCCCCCCGATTGAGCGACCTGGAGAAGATCAGGAAGATACTCATCCTCGGAGTTATCACTAGGGGGGTGGCAGACTGTTAGAACTGGCAGGGATCGGTCATGATATTCTTTCAACATGTTGATGTGGACGGTCTTCTGTCGCCGACCACTAGGGTCCAGGGCAATAAGGTAGTTAGTGTCATTGATTTTCCTGACAACCTTATAAGGACCTTCCCACGTTGCTTGAAGCTTGTAGGCAGGGGAAGCAACAATCATGAGCACCTGTTGTCTTTCCATAAATTCCCGGGTCCTGGCTTTACGGTCATACCAGGTCTTTCGTCGGGACTGGGTCATTCGTGTTCTTTAGCCAAGGTAGCTAGCTGGGCAAGACGGTCTCGGAACTCTAGAACATAGGAAATGAAAGGCACTCTGAGAGTGTCGGAGATATCTCCCTCCCAGCGTTCCTTTAGAAGAGCGAGAGGCCCACGGACCTTCCGGCCAAACAGTAGTTCAAAAGGGGAGAATCCTGTGGACTCTTGGGGAACTTCCCAATAGGCGAAGAAGAACTGCGGCAGGTATTTTGCCCAGTCCTTTTCAGTCAGCAAAAGCCAGCAGCATATTTTTTGGGTTCCATTAAAGCGTTCGCATAGGCCGTTGGTCTATGGGTGGTATGGGGTGGTGCGAATGGCTCGAATGCTACAGGTATGCCAGAGGGACTGAACCAGGTCTGACATGAACTGAGTCCTTTGATCCGATAATATTTCACTGGGAAACCCTACCTGGGTAAAGATGGTAACCAGAGCCTCGGCTACCTTTACTGCTGTGATACTGGACAGGGCCACGGCTTCAGGATACCGAGTGGCATAGTCCACCACTGTCAGAATATATTTTTTCCCTGAGGGGCTGGGGAGGGCCAGAGGTCCGATGATGTCCACAGCTACAGGTTGAAATGGTTCTTCAATTATGGGCAGTGGTTGCAGGGGCACCTTATGTCGAGGTCCTGGATGCTTCATTCCCTGGCACACCTAGCAGGTGCGGCAATAATGAGCTACCGATTGAGAGATGCCAGGCCAGTAAAAGCTTTGGGTGAGTCTCTTTTCAGTCCTTTTCCTCCCTTGATGCCCAGCCAAGGGGATGTCATGGGGCAGTTGGAGTAGCTGTGCCCTGTACTTTTGAGGGACAATGAGTTGCCTGGTCACCACGTCAGGGATGCCCACAAAATGGTACTGTAACTGCCCAATGTCATTTCCCAGAAGGATATCTGCAGGAAGTCATCCCATAACTCCAGTCCAGCACAGTTTTTCCCCATAACCATAATCCAACCGCACTGAAGCTAGCTGTATATATTTGCGAGTACCCCCTGCCAGGACAATAGGGATTCCCGGGCCCTGGTGAATGGCCTCGGGTGGAACCACATGGGGTCAGCGATAGTCAGGAATGCCCCCGTGTCTCGGAATCCCGACACTTTGTATCCATCAAGACATCTTGCAGGTGGCATTGCCATTGCTCTGGGGACAAAGGCTGGAGACCGTACACTCCAGAAGGGGTATCTATGGTGCGGAATGGAGTGCACAAGATGCACCGGACGAGGTGGGGGTGCGTGGAGCTCCCCCCCCCCCCCCCGAGTCCTTGAGGAACAACTGGATTGCAGGTGCCCAGGTTGCCCGCACCCGTGACATCTCCTCTCTGTAATTCTCCCAGGTCGTTGTCGTAGCGGTTGGGGCACAGGATTGTGAGGTGGGGTTGTCATTGGCCTGCGGCAGGGGATCATAGATATACCCGGAGGCGGTGGCTTATTGTCCAGAAGCCTCCTCCATTACGGTCAGATAGTAAGAGCCTCATCGGCCAGAGCTGCAGCTCTATCCAAGGTACGCGGCGTGCGCCCCCGGACCCATTCCCGTATTTTGGAGGGGCACTTGGCAAAAAATTCAAGCCATCTCCGACATGCCTGGGACATCTTTTGGGCATACATCCTAAACAACCCCCCCGTGGTGCATGGGAGGTCTCGGAACTGGGCCCGATATAAGTCTGGGGTGATAGCATGGTAATCCAGGATAGTCTGTTTTACAATGTTATAATCCCGGTTCTGCGGTGGGTCCGGGGTTCGGTAAGTCTCCGCCATGCTTCCGGTCAGGAGTCCCACTAACAAATGCATCCAGCCAGAGTGGGGCACCTCCATCACGGTACACTGCTACTCAAAGTCCTTGAAGAACCTCTTCACATCTCTGGAAGACTCATCAAATGGCTTAAAGTCCATCCGAGTGATCCGTACAGATTCCTGGGTCGTTGGGTTAACGCTCCAAGTCACGGTACCCCCTCTTTTGGGCGCCATTGCTTCTCATCTCCGCTGGGCTCGGTGAGCAGCCTCCTCCTTATACTCCTGGGAGACGCCTGGGCCCAGAGCCGCCATCTTTTATTCGAACCACACCACCTACTGGCTTTTAGGGGTGGGGGTCCCAGTCTTTAACGCTTGTCTGTTGGACATCTGGGAGGAGTTGGTCTGGCTAGCACCCACCAATAGATCAATTAGTCAGTCCCTGGTAGTTCAGGCCCAAATCTCATGCTCTCTCCTGTAGACTGGATACGGTCCAGTTTCTGTATTCACTCTGTGGGTGGTTCTCTATTGAGCTGCGTGCTGGTGATCTCACCGCTGCCACCAGTTGTCACAGAGTCCTACTCCGATATCACAAAATCAACAGAGCGAGGAATGAGTGAACAGCCCGAGGACCTTTATTATATGCAAACACTTATAATACATAAACACTCCATCACACAGAGGGTAAAATAGTCCAGGAACACGGCTACAGTCCAGTAACAGGATAAATACCCCGGGAGATGAGGGTCAGATGAGGGCAGGCAGACTGGGTGGGTGGTTTTCAGGCCCCCCAGACCTGGAAATGGTGCCTCAGTGATCAAGGCACTACAGGGGGTGCTTTCCAGCATGTGGAGAGCCGAGGGTCATGAATGGACAGTCAGGAAATGTCAGCAGGGGTTTATCAAGAGGCATGGGGACAACCAGGCTGGCGATGGTCACTGAGCTGATTCAATTATCACACCTTCCTGTAATGTTATTTAGACGGGGAATACACAGAATGGTAAAGCAACAAGACAACACTCCTAAAACCGGCAAAAATATGAACAGCGACAAAGTGATAAACACCACACCATTTCCCACCATCACACAAGGTAGGACACCATCTGGTTATACCTAAATTGCTCCGTGTTGGCGATGCGGAAATGCTCTTGTAGGCGGCTCAAGGTCATGAACCCATTCTGATGGATTATTTGGAGAATATTTTGAATGCCCGGAGTCATCCATTCCCTCAGGTCTAAGTCCTTTACATGGTTTTCTAATGCTTGTATAGGGATCTGAATAATGGTCATAAAGGAAGGGTTAGCCTTCATGGTTTTCCTGCATTTCATGCCTATAGTGGTGCTACAGCTGTCGGAGGAGTCTCCAGAGGCAATGTTAAAATAATGGTAGGTATATAGTGGATAAGATCCAATTTCTTGAGGGCCGACATAGAGGCTTTCATGTCTGGCCCTAATTTCTCTGTCTCAGGATGGGACCAATGGTACGATTGGGTGATAAGGAAAGCATTATGGTACTGACCCAAATCTGCCACTCCCATGCCTCCCACCGACATATGTTTTGGCAAAACTGTAAGGGGTTCTCGAGGCTTAGTTTGAGATCTGAGTGAATGAAAACCTGCTGCTGGGATAGGACTGGGATAGGACTGTAGTGACTGCGGGGTGGGAACAGTACCTTGTAAAGGGTAATCCTGCCCATCCAGCTCTGTCTCTTCTTGCAGGGATGTAAGTAGCGGGGGGAGGGAGTTGGCTTGGAGCAACTGTTTAATATGTGATGGAGTGCTCGTCCCGGGGGAACGGAGTCTTGGACGAGATTTCGCTTTTGACTGCGGAGGGGATGTTTAGGATGAGGATTTGTGATTTAGACACGTTTATTATAGAAAAGGAAACTGAACGAAATTGGTTGATTACCTATTTCACTGCGGTTAGTAAAGGGAGAGGATTTTTTAGGATGAGAATGACATCATCCGCAAAGTGATGATCTATTTAGCTAGTGATTTCATAATGATGGAAAACATCAATGGGGACAGTGGGCATCCCCGACGTGTGCTGTTGGTGAGAGTGTCCCATTTACCATCACCTGAGCAGAGGGTCCCGAACATAGAGCTGTAATCGCCGTCAAGATGGCCCCATCGAATCCTAGTGTGCTCAAAGCAGAGAAAGCATAACCCCAATGTACCCTATCGAAGGCTTTCTCTGCATCTAGTGAAAGCAGGAGAGATGGGGTTTTGCATTTTGAGATGTGGTGGATAAGGTTTATGAGACGTCTGGTGCTGGTCTGTCTTCAGTAAACCTGACCTGGTCACCTTTAATTAGGGAGGGTAAAATGGGTAGTAGCCTATGAGCAATTATTCTAGCATATAATTTCATATCTGCAATATGGAGTGAGATTGGGCGGAAGTTGGCTGGGTGATCGGGTCTTTCCCCAGTTTAGGTAGGGTGATGATGTTGGCCCAAAGCATTTCCTTGGGCCACATATGAGCAGTGAAGAGAGGAGTAGGGGAGAGGCTGTGGCCACTGCGCCACCAATGAGCAGTGAAGAAAGGAGTAGGGGAGGGGCTGTGGCCGCTGCGCCACCAATGAGCAGTGAAGAAAGGAGTAGGGGAGGGGCTGCGCCACCCATGAGCAGTGAAGAGAGGAGTAGGGGAGGGGCTGTGGCCACTGCGCCACCAATGAGCAGTGAAGAAAGGAGTAGGGGAGGGGCTGTGGCCGCTGCACCACCAATGAGCAGTGAAGAAAGGAGTAGGGGGAGGGGCTGTGGCCACTGCGCCACCAATGAGCAGTGAAGAGAGGAGTAGGGGAGGGGCTGTGGCCACCGCGCCACCAATGAGCAGTGAAGAGAGGAGTAGGGCAGGGGCTGTGGCCACTGCGCCACCAATGAGCAGTGAAGAAAGGAGTAGGGGAGGGGCTGTGGCCACTGCACCACCCAAGAGCAGTGAAGAGAGGAGTAGGGGAGGGGCTGTGGCCACTGCGCCACCAATGAGCAGTGAAGAGAGGAGTAGGGGAGGGGCTGGGGCCGCTGCACCACCAATGAGCAGTGAGGAGGAGTAGGGGAGGGGCTGTGGCCGCTGCACCACCAATGAGCAGTGAAGAAAGGAGTAGGGGAGGGGCTGCGCCACCAATGAGCAGTGAGGAGGAGTAGGGGAGGGGCTGTGGCCGCTGCGCCACCAATGAGCAGTGAAGAGAGGAGTAGGGGAGGGGCTGTGGCCGCTGCGACACCAATGAGCAGTGAAGAGAGGAGTAGGGGAGGGGCTGTGGCCGCTGCGACACCAATGAGCAGTGAGGAGAAGGAGTAGGGGAGGGGCTGTGGCCACTGCGCCACCAATGAGCAGTGAAGAGAGGAGTAGGGGCGGTGGCCGCTGCGACACCAATGAGCAGTGAGGAGAAGGAGTAGGGGAGGGGCTGTGGCCACTGCGCCACCAATGAGCAGTGAGGAGAAGGAATAGGGGAGGGGCTGTGGCCACTGCACCATTAATTAGCAGTGAGGAGAAGGAGTAGGGGAGGGGCTGTGGCCGCTGAGCAGTGAGGAGGAGTAGGGGAGGGGCTGTGGCCGCTGCGCCACCAATGAGCAGTGAGGAGCAGTAGGGGAGGGGCTGTGGCCGCTGTGCCACCAATGAGCAGTGAAGAAAAGAGTAGGGGAGGGGCAGTGGCCGCTGCGCCACCAATGAGCAGTGAAGAGAAGAGTAGGGGAGGGGCTGTGGCCGCTGCGCCACCCATGAGCAGAGAAGAGAGGAGTAGGGGAGGGGCTGTGGCCGCTGCGCCACCAAAAGGAGTGAAGAAAGGAGTAGGGGAGGGGCTGTGGCCACTGCGCCACCCATGTGCAGTGAAGAGAGGAGTAGGGAAGGGGCTGTGGCCGCTGCGCCACCAATGAGCAGTGAGGAGAAGGAGTAAGGGAGGGGCTGTGGCCGCTGCGCCACCAATGGGCAGTGAAGAGAGGAGTAGGGGAGGGGCTGTGGCCGCTGCACAACCAATGAGCAGTGAGGAGAAGGAGTAGGGGAGGGGCTGTGGCCACTGCGCCACCAATGAGCAGTGAGGAGAAGGAGTAGTGGAGGGGCTGTGGCCACTGCGCCACCAATGAGCAGTAAGGAGAAGGAGTAGGGGAGGGGCTGTGGCCACTGCGCCACCAATGAGCAGTGAGGAGAAGGAGTAGGGGAGGGGCTGTGGCCACTGCACCATTAATTAGCAGTAAGGAGAAGGAGTAGGGGAGGGGCTGTGGCCGCTGCGCCACCAATGAGCAGTGAGGAGAGGAGTAGGGGAGAGGCTGTGGCCGCTGCGCCACCAATGAGCAGTGAAGAAAGGAGTAGGGGAGGGGCTGTGGCCACTGCGCCACCAATGAGCAGTGTAGAAAGGAGTAGGGGAGGGGCTGTGGCCACTGCGCCACCCATGAGCAGTGAAGAGAGGAGTAGGGGAGGGGCTGTGGCCGCTGCACCACCCATGAGCAGTGAAGAGAGGAGTAGGGGAGGGGCTGTGGCCGCTGCGCCACCAATGAGCAGTGAAGAGAGGAGTAGGGGCAGGGCTGTGGCCGCTGCACCACCCATGAGCAGTGAAGAGAGGAGTGGGGGGGGGGCTGTGGCTGCTGCGCCACCAATGAGTAGTGAGGAGAAGGAGTAGGAGAGGGGCTGTGGCCGCTGCGCCACCAATGAGCAGTGAAGAGAGGAGTAGGGGGGGGGCTGTGGCTGCTGCGCCACCAATGAGTAGGGAGGAGAAGGAGTAGGGGAGGGGCTGTGGCCGCTGCGCCACCAATGAGCAGTGAAGAGAGGAGTAGGGGGGGGGGGCTGTGGCCGCTGCGCCACCAATGAGTAGTGAGGAGAAGGAGTAGGGGAGGGGCTGTGGCCGCTGCGCCACCAATGAGCAGTGAAGAGAGGAGTGGGGGGGGGCTGTGGCTGCTGCGCCACCAATGAGTAGTGAGGAGAAGGAGTAGGGGAGGGGCTGTGGCCACTGCGCCACCAATGAGCAGTGAGGAGAAGGAGTAGGGGAGGGGCTGTGGCCACTGCACCATTAATTAGCAGTGAGGAGAAGGAGTAGGGGAGGGGCTGTGGCCGCTGCGCCACCAATGAGCAGTGAAGAAAGGAGTAGGGGAGGGGCTGTGGCCGCTGCGCCACCAATGAGCAGTGAAGAGAGGAGTAGGGGAGGGGCTGTGGCCGCTGCGCCACCAATGAGCAGTGAGGAGAAGGAGTAGGGGAGGGGCTGTGGCCGCTGCGCCACCAATGAGCAGTGAGGAGAGGAGTAGGGGAGGGGCTGTGGCCGCTGCGCCACCAATGAGCAGTGAGGAGAAGGAGTAGGGGAGGGGCTGTGGCCGCTGCACCACCAATGAGCAGTGAAGAGAGGAGTAGGGGAGGGCTGTGGCCACTGCGCCACCAATGAGCAGTGAAGAGAGGAGTAGGGGAGGGGCTGTGGCCACTGCGCCACCAATGAGCAGTGAGGAGAAGGAGTAGGGGAGGGGCTGTGGCCACTGCGCCACCAATGAGCAGTGAGGAGAAGGAGTAGGGGAGGGGCTGTGGCCACTGCGCCACCAATGAGCAGTGAGAGAGGAGTAGGAGGGGCTGTGGCCACTGCGCCACCAATGAGCAGTGAAGAGAGGAGTAGGGAGGGGCTGTGGTCGCTGCGCCACCAATGAGCAGTGAAGAGAGGAGTAGGGGAGGGCTGTGGCCGCTGCACCACCAATGAGCAGTGAGGAGAAGGGGAGGGGCTGTGGCCGCTGCACCACCAATGAGCAATGAGGAGAAGGAGTAGGGGAGGGGCTGTGGCCGCTGCACCACCAATGAGCAGTGAGGAGATGGAGTAGGGGAGGGGCTGTGGCCGCTGCGCCACCAATGAGCAGTGAGGAGATGGAGTAGGGGAGGGGCTGTGGTCGCTACGCCACCAATGAGCAGTGAAGAAAGGAGTAGGGGAGGGGCTGTGGCCGCTGCGCCACCAATGAGTAGTGAAGAGAAGGAGTAGGGGAGGGGCTGTGGCCGCTGCACCACCAATGAGCAGTGAGGAGAAGGAGTAGGGAGGGGCTGTGGCCACTGCGACACCAATGAGCAGTGAGGAGAAGGAGTAGGGGAGGGGCTGTGGCCGCTGCGCCACCAATGAGCAGTGAGGAGGAGTAGGGGAGGGGCTGTGGCCACTGCGACACCAATGAGCAGTGAGGAGAAGGAGTAGGGGAGGGGCTGTGGCCACTGCACCATTAATTAGCAGTGAGGAGAAGGAGTAGGGGAGGGGCTGTGGCCGCTGCGCCACCAATGAGCAGTGGGGAGAGGAGTAGGGGAGGGGCTGTGGCCGCTGCGACACCAATGAGCAGTGAAGAAAGGAGTAGGGGAGGGTCTGTGGCCACTGCGCCACCAATGAGCAGTGAAGAGAGGAGTAGGGGAGGGTCTGTGGCCACTGCGCCACCAATGAGCAGTGAGAAGGAGTAGGGGAGGGGCTGTGGCCACTGCGCCACCAATGAGCAGTAAGGAGAAGGAGTAGGGGAGGGGCTGTGGCCACTGCGCCACCCATGAGCAGTGAGGAGAAGGAGTAGGGGAGGGGCTGTGGCCACTGCACCATTAATTAGCAGTGAGGAGTAGGGGAGGGGCTGTGGCCGCTGCGCCACCAATGAGCAGTGAAGAGAGGAGTAGGGGAGGAGCTGTGCACCATTAATTAGCAGTGAGGAGAAGGGGAGGGGCTGTGGCCGCTGCACCACCAATGAGCAGTGAGGAGAAGGAGTAGGGGAGGGGCTGTGGCCGGTGCGCCACCAATGAGCAGTGAAGAGAGGAGTAGGGGAGGGCTGTGGCCGCTGCACCACCAATGAGCAGTGAGGAGATGGAGTAGGGGAGGGGCTGTGGCCGCTGCGCCACCAATGAGCAGTGAAGAGAGGAGAAGGGGAGGGGCTGTGGCCGCTGCACCACCAATGAGCAGTGAGGAGATGGAGTAGGGGAGGGGCTGTGGCCGCTGCGCCACCAATGAGCAGTGAGGAGAAGGAGTAGGGGAGGGGCTGTGGCCGCTGCGACACCAATGAGCAGTGAGGAGAAGGAGTAGGGGGAGGGGCTGTGGCCGCTGCACCACCAATGGGCAGTAAAGAGAGGAGTAGGGGAGGGGCTGTGGCCGCTGCGCCACCAATGGGCAGTGAAGAGAGGAGTAGGGGAGGGGCTGTGGCCGCTGCACCACCAATACAAATATAGACTGAGGGTCCCGGCCTGTGGCCGCTGCGCCACCAATGAGCAGTGAAGTGAGGAGTAGGGGAGGGGCTGTGGCCGCTGCGCCACCAATGAGCAGTGAGGAGATGGAGTAAGGGAGGGGCTGTGGCCACTGCGCCACCAATGAGCAGTGAAGAGAGGAGTAGGGGAGGGGCTGTGGCCGCTGCGCCACCAATGACCACCAGGGAGGAGAGAAGTGGGGGAGGGGCTGTGGCCGCTGCGCCACCAATGAGCAGTGAAGAAAGGAGTAGGGGAGGGGATGTGGCCGCTGCGCCACCAATGAGCAGTGAAGAAAGGAGTAGGGGAGGGGCTGTGGCCGCTGTGCCACCAATGAGCAGTAAAGAGAGGAGAAGGGGAGGGGCTGTGGCTGCTGCGCCACCAATGACCACCACGGAGGAGAGGAGTAGGGGAGGGGCTGTGGCCGCTGCGCCACCAATGACCACCAGGGAGGAGACATCCGCTTTTCTCCCTGGGCGTTCCTTCTCCCTGGCTGTAGCGCGTCACAGCCAGGGAGCCAAATAAACCTCACCTTCTCCCTGTGACGTTCTGCACTGCGACTGGACAGCGCTACAGCCAGGGAGAAGGAACGCCCAGGGAGAAGAGCGGATGTCTCCTCCCTGGTGTTCCGACAGTAGTAATTAGCATACATCGCGGGAGACGGTAACGGGGGTGACAGTGGGCGAACGGATCGACGCCCAGTTATAATAGTAAGTGCAGGGAGATCCCTGGGCGCCGCTCTACATGTCCTGCTACTTAGTTAACAAAGTCCGGACCCACGAAAGGTCCTCTTTACTACAAAAATAGACTGCGGTTGCCGGCCACATCATATACCCGGCACCCGGGTCTCAAAACAGGAAGCAGCGATCCTGTGAACTGCGGAAATTAACCCCTCAGGAGATTCCTGTCATTGAGGCCGGGTGCCGGCTGTGTGATAAGGCCGGGACCCTCAGTCTATATTTGTATTAAGAGGCTGATGAAATTTATTGGTGACGCAGTGTGTGCCCCCCCCCCCTCATCCCCCAGTACTAGAATCATTGGTGACGCAGTGGAGCATAGGCACCCACCTCCATTGTTATATTTATTGTTGGCCCAGTGGTCACAGGGTCCCCTCCCCATTGGTGGTGCAGTGGTAGCTTCTGATTGGAGCCCCAGCAGTGAAATTGCGTGACTCTGATCAGTTACCATGGCAGCCAGGACGCTGCTGAAGCCTTCCATAGCTGCCACGGTAAGCTCCCTGCTGTGTGCACAAAGCCAAGGGCAGCAGGGAAAGAGTAAAGTCCTATTCACCCTAATAGAGATCTATGTGGGTGACTAGGACAAGGGTTTGAGCTCATAAGGGGGCTAATAGTTATTAAATAAAAAGTAAAAAAACACCAAAATATTTAAATTTTAAATCATCCCCTTTCCCAATTTTACATATAAAATATATATAAACAATAAAAAAAAAAAACATATTACATTTTGCCACGTCCGTCCGAAAAAATACAAACTATTAAAGTATTGAAGAATATCTCCTACGTGGAGAACGCATCACCTTGTCCCCTCAAAAATATCACAGGACTGTATTATTATGGGCCGGACGTTTCATGAAATGCGGAATGCACATGGCTTTTTTGGCGTTTTATTTTTTGCAATACTTTTTTATGGGACCGAAATTTACTAAAATTTTGATATTGTGAAAACCCGTCACGGGGGCATAACATCATCTCAAATCCATTAGCTGACAAAGAAATGGTATCTAGCGGCTATAAACCCCCGGAGCCAGGAGATCAGTCACTGCGCTCTAGTGGCTGCTGCGCAGAGAGACTGGCGCTGGATAACAGTCGCTGCCCTCTGGTGGCTGCTGCGCAGAGAGACTGGCGCTGGATAACAGTCGCTGCCCTCTGGTGGCTGCTGCGCAGAGAGACTGGCGCTGGATAACAGTCGCTGCCCTCTGGTGGCTGCTGCGCAGAGAGACTGGCGCTGGATAACAGTCGCTGCCCTCTGGTGGCTGCTGCGCAGAGAGACTGGCGCTGGATAACAGTCGCTGCCCTCTGGTGGCTGCTGCGCAGAGAGACTGGCGCTGGATAACAGTCGCTGCCCTCTGGTGGCTGCTGCGCAGAGAGACTGGCGCTGGATAACAGTCGCTGCGCTATGGTGGCTGCTGCGCAGAGAGACTGGCGCTGGATAACAGTTGCTGCCCTCTGGTTGCTGCTGCGCAGAGAGACTGGCGCTGGATAACAGTTGCTGCCCTCTGGTTGCTGCTGCGCAGAGAGACTGGCGCTGGATAACAGTCGCTGCCCTCTGGTTGCTGCTGTGCGCATCCTCGTATCGAAAAATGTCAAATCCCGGTATCGAGGTCGATACCGGACAAAAGTATTGAAAATTCGATACCCGAAACAACCCTATATGTGAGAAGAAGGAAGAGCCGCCACTGGGCACTTGGGAGCCCGAATGCCGCCACTGGGCACTTGGGAGCCCGAATGCCGCCACTGGGCACTTGGGAGCCCGAATGCCGCCACTGGGCACTTGGGAGCCCGAATGCCGCCACTGGGCACTTGGGAGCCCGAATGCCGCCACTGGGCACTTGGGAGCCCGAATGCCGCCACTGGGCACTTGGGAGCCCGAATGCCGCCACTGGGCACTCTGGGAGCCCGAATGCCGCCACTGGGCACTTGGGAGCCCGAATGCCGCCACTGGGCACTCTGGGAGCCCGAATGCCGCCACTGGGCACTTGGGAGCCCGAATGCCGCCACTGGGCACTCTGGGAGCCCGAATGCCGCCACTGGGCACTTGGGAGCCCGAATGCCGCCACTGGGCACTCTGGGAGCCCGAATGCCGCCACTGGGCACTTGGGAGCCCGAATGCCGCCACTGGGCACTTGGGAGCCCGAATGCCGCCACTGGGCACTTGGGAGCCCGAATGCCGCCACTGGGCACTTGGGAGCCCGAATGCCGCCACTGGGCACTTGGGAGCCCGAATGCCGCCACTGGGCACTTGGGAGCCCGAATGCCGCCACTGGGCACTTGGGAGCCCTTACTTACATAGTTTGTACCCCTGGTGAACATCCAAACAAAAAGACAAAGGTGCCATTTGACGGATCTATACTATGCTCCAGTGCGGTGTGTGCGGTGTAAGGGCAAATTGTGGGGACAGACCTGGAGACCCAGGGGGCAGCAGTAGCAGGCCTGAGACTACTTGATGCCGATTCCCAAGATCTAGGCACCCAAGGTCTTCAAACGGAAGCGTCGATCTTTCGGCTATCTTAGCTAAAGGCGCATCCACCGCGCATGGAGCCTTATCCCACACCTCAGAGACAGACTCCGCTAGGGGATATTTTCTTTTGACTGTTGTTGGAATAAAACATTTCTATCCAGATTTTTCTACTCCTTTTTAATAGGACCTCAAAAACGTGGCCAGCTTTACGTCCTCTAACTGTAAAGAAGCTTTAACCGCTTTCAATAAAAGTTCTGTATCTTCAACCGGAAACAGGAGGGTCTGAGGGTGGTTTTCTTGCGTCCCGGTAGACTACCATTACAACAGACGGCGTTGTGTAGCACGAGCCTAAGGCGGCTCTCAATGGTTTGTGACCGGAAAAAGTCACATCTCTACACATCTCTTTACACCTATGGACAGCTCCTGTCTGTTCAAGCGCATGAAGCCGCCGACTGACGTGAGCGGGACGCCATACTTTACACTGCGCTGTAGAGCAGGTGAACAGTGAGGAGACGTGGCACTGGTACAGAGCGCTGTCTTCTCCTCAAACAACTGGGAGTGCAGGGAGTCGCCGATCTAATGTCGATGAACTGTCCGTCAAGAGAAATGAAATGGAAAACCCTTTTAAAAGAAATGAGTCACCAAAAATTTTTGTCAGCCGGTTAAAAACCAGATAGCAGCATGTTTTCTTTTTAATATTTTTTTCTTTTCTGATTGCAGATTTATTTCTTCCATTTTCTGAACATAGTCACGGGGGCCGCCATCTTAAGCATGGTCACGGGGGCCGCCATCTTAAGCATGGTCACGGGGGCCCCCATCTTAAGCATGGTCACGGGGGCAGCCATCTTAAGCATGGTCACGGGGGCCCCCATCTTAAGCATGGTCACGTGGGCCCCCATCTTAAGCATGGTCACGGGGGCCGCCATCTTAAGCATGGTCACGGGGGCCACCATCTTGTCTGAGCTGTTCTTAAGAGCATTTAGAAAGCATTAAGGAAATTGCTTTACAGCCGCCCCATGGTCCATAGACAGGAGGGGACCCTATTGACTTGTATGGGAGAGTTTTCTGGGCATGCTCTGTGACCTGTGCAGAGGTCATTGAGCAGGGAGGTGGAGTAGATAAGGTCTGTCAATCACCATGTGTTATTCTAATCCTGCCTATACCGATATCACCCTGTGTATAGATAAGCAGATAATTACAGTAAAGTGATCTGTAAAGTGGAGCCAATAATTAGGCTTACTGGCCAGCACAAGAACTGCAGGATTTTATGCTTTTTATTTAAATATGAATAGTGACAAGGAAAATTAAAAATAATCAAAAATTCTTTAAAAAAACATGTTAAACATAAAAACATGATTTAAGAAAATAGGTCAGTTTCGGATAACAATGGCGCTGCTCCCAGACACGACCATTAGAAGAATATGGGATTCATGGGTGGACCTTCTTCAGTCCGCCTCTACGTGTTCTCTCCTGTCCGTCTACTGGTCTTGTGTCCAGCAGCCAACCATATGTGGTAGGAACCCTCTGGACCGCCACTCCCCGTCAGCTTAGAATGACCACAGGAGGATATCCATCATCTGTATGACCACCACCACCAGAGGATATCCAGCATCTGTATAACCGCTACCACAGGAGGATATCCATAATCTGTATGACCGCTACCACAGGAGGATATCCAGCATCTGTATAACCGCTACCACAGGAGGATATACATCATCTGTATGACCGTCACCACAGGAGAATATCCAGCATCTGTATGACCGCCACCACCGGAGGATATCCAGCATCTGTATGACCGCTACCACAGGAGGATATCCATAATCTGTATGACCGCTACCACAGGACGATATCCATAATCTGTATGACCGCTACCACAGGAGGATATCCATCATCTGTATGACCGCCACCACCGGAGGATATCCATCATCTGTATGACCGCTACCACAGTAGGATATCCATCATCTGTATGACCGCTACCACAGGAGGATATCCATAATCAGTATGACCGCTACCACAGGAGGATATCCATCCCCTGTATGACCATCACCACAGGAGGATATCCATAATCTGTATGACCGCTACCACAGTAGGATATCCATCATCTGTATGACCGCTACCACAGGAGGATATCCATGCCCTGTATGACCAACATCAGTGCAGGATATCCATCCTCTGTATGACCCCCATCACTGCAGGATATCCATCCCCTGTATGACCGCCATCAGTGCAGGATATCCATCCTCTGTATGACCGACATCAGTGCAGGATATCTATCCCCTGTATGACCGCCATCAGTGCAGGATATCCATCCCCTGTATGACCGACATCAGTGCAGGATATCCATCCCCTGTATGACCACCATCAGTGCAGGATATCCATCCTCTGTATGACCGACATCAGTGCAGGATATCCATCCTCTGTATGACCGACATCAGTGCAGGATATCCATCCTCTGTATGACCGACATCAGTGCAGGATATCAATCCTCTGTATGACCGCCATCAGTGCAGGATATCCATCCCCTGTATGACCGCCACTACTGCAAGATATCGATCCTCTGTATGACCGACATCAGTGCAGGATATCCATCCCCTGTATGACCCCCATCACTGCAGGATATCCATCCTCTGTATGACCGCCATTAGAGCAGGATATCCATCCCCTGTATGACCGACATCAGTGCAGGATATCCATCCTCTGTATGACCGACATCAGTGCAGGATATCCATCCCCTGTATGACCGACATCAGTGCAGGATATCCATCCACTGTATGACCCCCATCAGTGCAGGATATCCATCCCCTGTATGACCGACATCAGTGCAGGATATCCATCCTCTGTATGACCGACATCAGTGCAGGATATCCATCCCCTGTATGACCGACATCAGTGCAGGATATCCATCCACTGTATGACCCCCATCAGTGCAGGATATCCATCCCCTGTATGACCCCCATCACTGCAGGATATCCATCCTCTGTATGACCGCCATCAGTGCAGGATATCCATCCACTGTATGACCCCCATCAGTGCAGGATATCCATCCACTGTATGACCGCCATCAGTGCAGGATATCCATCCTCTGTATGACCGACATAGTGCAGGATATCCATCCTCTGTATGACCGCCATCAGTGCAGGATATCCATCCTCTGTATGACCCCCATAGTGCAGGATATCCATCCTCTGTATGACCGACATCAGTGCAGGATATCCATCCCCTGTATGACCGACATCAGTGCAGGATATCCATCCACTGTATGACCCCCATCAGTGCAGGATATCCATCCCCTGTATGACCGCCATCAGTGCAGGATATCCATCCTCTGTATGACCGCCATCAGTGCAGGATATCCATCCCCTGTATGACCCCCATCACTGCAGGATATCCATCCCCTGTATGACCCCCATCACTGCAGGATATCTATCCCCTGTATGACCCATTACTGCAGGATATCCATCCCCTGTATGACCCCCATGAGTGCAGGATATCCATCCACTGTATGACCCCCATCAGTGCAGGATATCCATCCTCTGTATGACCCCCATCAGTGCAGGATATCCATCCTCTGTATGACCGACATCAGTGCAGGATATCCATCCCCTGTATGACCCCCATCAGTGCAGGATATCCATCCCCTGTATGACCGCCATAAGTGCTTTATATCCATCATCTGTATGACCGCTATCAGTGCAGGATATCCATCCTCTGTATGACCGACATCAGTGCAGGATATCCATCCTCTGTATGACCGCCACCACTGCAGGATATCCATCCTCTGTATGACCGCCACCACTGCAGGATATCCATCCTCTAAATGACCGCCAACAGTGCAGGATATCCATCCTCTGTATGACCGACATCAGTGCAGGATATCCATCCTCTGTATGACCGACATCAGTGCAGGATATCCATCCCCTGTATGACCGCCACTACTGCAAGATATCGATCCTCTGTATGACCGACATCAGTGCAGGATATCCATCCCTGTATGACCGACATCAGTGAAGGATATCCATCCCCTGTATGACCGACATCAGTGCAGGATATCCATCCTCTGTATGACCGCCACCACTGCAGGATATCCATCCTCTGTATGACCGCCACCACTGCAGGATATCCATCCTCTAAATGACCGCCATCAGTGCAGGATATCCATCCTCTGTATGACCGACATCAGTGCAGGATATCCATCCTCTGTATGACCGACATCAGTGAAGGATATCCATCCTCTGTATGACCACCATCAGTGAAGGATATCCATCCTCTGTATGACACCATCAGTGAAGGATATCCATCCTCTGTATGACCACCATCAGTGAAGGATATCCATCCTCTGTATGACCACCATCAGTGAAGGATATCCATCCTCTGTATGACCGACATCAGTGCAGGATATCCATCCCCTGTATGACCCCCATCAGTGCAGGATATCCATCCCCTGTAAGACCACCACAACTGCAGGATATCCATCCTCTGTATGACCGCCATCAGTGCAGGATATCCATCCTCTGTATGACCACCATCAGTGCAGGATATCCATCCTCTGTATGACCGACATCAGTGCAGGATATCCGTCCCCTGTATGACCGACATCAGTGCAGGATATCCGTCCCCTGTATGACCGACATCAGTGCAGGATATCCGTCCCCTGTATGACCGACATCAGTGCAGGATATCCATCCACTGTATGACCCCCATCAGTGCAGGATATCCATCCCCTGTATGACCCCCATCAGTGCAGGATATCCATCCCCTGTATGACCCCCATCAGTGCAGGATATCCATCCCCTGTATGACCCCCATCAGTGCAGGATATCCATCCCCTGTATGACCCCCATCAGTGCAGGATATCCATCCCCTGTATGACCCCCATCAGTGCAGGATATCCATCCTCTGTATGACCGCCATCAGTGCAGGATATCCATCCCTGTATGACCCCTATCAGTGCAGGATATCCATCCCCTGTATGACCCCCATCAGTGCAGGATATCCATCCTCTGTATGACCCCCATCAGCGCAGGATATCCATCCCCTGTATGACCCCCATCAGTGCAGGATATCCATCCCCTGTATGACCCCCATCAGTGCAGGATATCCATCCTCTGTATGACCGACATCAGTGCAGGATATCCATCCTCTGTATGACCGACATCAGTGCAGGATATCCATCCCCTGTAAGACCACCACAACTGCAGGATATCCATCCTCTGTATGACCGCCATCAGTGCAGGATATCCATCCTCTGTATGACCGCCATCAGTGCAGGATATCCATCCTCTAAATGACCGCCACCACTGCAGGATATCCATCCTCTAAATGACCGCCACCACTGCAGGACATCCATCCTCTGTATGACCGACATCAGTGCAGGATATCCATCCCCTGTATGACCGACATCAGTGCAGGATATCCATCCCCTGTATGACCGCCATCAGTGCAGGAAATCCATCCCCTGTATGACCGCCATCAGTGCAGGATATCCATCCTCTGTATGACCCCCATCAGTGCAGGATACCCATCCCCTGTATGACCGCCATCAGTGCAGGATACCCATCCCCTGTATGACCACCATCAGTGAAGGATATCCATCCTCTGTATGACCACCATCAGTGCAGGATATCCATCCTCTGTATGACCGCCATTAGTGCTTGATATCTATCCTCTGTATGAACGCCATCAGTGCAGGATACCCATCCTCTGAAGGACCGCCATCAGTGCAGGATATCCATCCTCTGTATGACCGCTATCAGTGCAGGATATCCATCCTCTGTATGACCGCCACCACTGCAGGATATCCATCCCCTGTAAGACCACCACAACTGCAGGATATCCATCCTCTGTATGAACGCCATCAGTGCAGGATATCCATCCCCTGTATGACCCCCATCAGTGCAGGAAATCCATCCTCTGTATGACCGCCATCAGTACAGGATATCCATCCCCTGTATGACCCCCATCAGTGCAGGATATCCATCCCCTGTATGACCCCCATCAGTGCAGGATATCCATCCCCTGTATGACCCCCATCACTGCAGGATATCCATCCCCTGTATGACCAACATCAGTGCAGGATATCCATCCCCTGTATGACCCCCATCAGTGCAGGATATCCATCCCCTGTATGACAGACATCAGTGCAGGATATCCATCCCCTGTATGACCGACATCAGAGCAGGATATCCATCCTCTGTATGACCGCCATCAGTGCAGGAAATCCATCCCCTGTATGACCGCCATCAGTGCAGGAAATCCATCCCCTGTATGACCGCCATCAGTGCAGGATATCCATCCCCTGTATGACCCCCATCACTGCAGGATATCCATCCTCTGTATGAACGACATCAGTGCAGGATATCCATCCCCTGTATGACCGACATCAGTGCAGGATATCCATCCTCTGTATGACCGCCATTAGTGCTTGATATCTATCCTCTGTATGAACGACATCAGTGCAGGATATCCATCCCCTGTATGACCCCCATCAGTGCAGGATATCCATCCTCTGTATGACCGACATCAGTGCAGGATATCCATCCACTGTATGACCCCCATCAGTGCAGGATATCCATCCCCTGTATGACCGACATCAGTGCAGGATATCCATCCCCTGTATGACCGACATCAGTGCAGGATATCCATCCACTGTATGACCCCCATCAGTGCAGGATATCCATCCTCTGTATGAACGACATCAGTGCAGGATATCCATCCCCTGTATGACCGACATCAGTGCAGGATATCCATCCCCTGTATGACCGACATCAGTGCAGGATATCCATCCCCTGTATGACCCCCATCAGTGCAGGATATCCATCCCCTGTATGACCGCCATCAGTGCAGGATATCCATCCCCTGTATGACCGCCATCAGTGCAGGATATCGATCTCCTGTATGACCGCCATCAGTGCAGGACATCCATCCCCTGTATGACCGACATCAGTGCAGGATATCCATCCCCTGTATGACCGACATCAGTGCAGGATATCCATCCTCTGTATGACCCCCATCAGTGCAGGATATCCATCCACTGTATGACCCCCATCAGTGCAGGATATCCATCCTCTGTATGACCGCCATCAGTGCAGGATATCCATCCTCTGTATGACCGACATCAGTGCAGGATATCGATCTCCTGGTGTTTATACTATTCGGTGGGTGTACAGGATGGTTAACGGGTGTATTTGGACTAATCCCCAGGTGTTTATATAAAATGTCCGGGTATATATGATGGTTACCAAGTGTATATATATTCTTATCCCCGGGTGTTAATACTATTTGGTGGGTGTATATAATGTCCTGGTATATATGATGGTTACCGGGTGTATAGGATGGTTACCGGGTACATATATTCTTATCCCCGGGTGTTTATACTATTTGGTGGGTATATATAATGCCCTGTTATATATGATGGTTACTAGGTATATAGGATGGTTACCGGGTATATATATTCCAATTCCCGGGTGATTATACTATTTGGTGGGTGCATATAATGCCCTGTTATATATGATGGTTACTGGGTGTATAGGATGGTTAACGAGTATATATATTGTAATCCCCGGGTGTTTATACTATTTGGTGGGTGTATATAATGTCCTGGTATATATGATGGTTACCGGGTGTATAGGATGGTTACCGGGTATATATATTGTAATGCCCGGGTGTTTATACTATTTGGTGGGTATATATAATGTCCGGGTGTATAGGATGGTTACCAAATAGTATAAACACCCGGGGATTACAATATATATACCCGGTAACCATCCTATACACCCGGTAACCATCATATATACCAGGACATTATATACACCCACCAAATAGTATAAACACCCGGGGATTACAATATATATACCCGGTAACCATCATACATACCAGGACATTATATACACCCACCAAATAGTATAAACACCCGGGGATTAGAATATATGTACCCGGTAACCATCCTATACACCCGGTAACCATCATATATACCAGGACATTATATACACCCACCTAATAGTATAAACACCCGGGGATTACAATATATATACCCGGTAACCATCATACATACCAGGACATTATATACACCCACCAAATAGTATAAACACCCGGGGATAAGAATATATATACCCGGTAACCATCCTATATACCTGTACATTATATATACCCACCAAATAGTATAAACACCCGGGGATTACAATATATATACCCGGTAACCATCATACATACCAGGACATTATATACACCCACCAAATAGTATAAACACCCGGGGATTACAGAATATACACCCGGTAACCATCATACATACCAGGACATTATATACACCCACCTAATAGTATAAACACCCAGGGATTACAATATATATACCCGGTAACCATCCTATATACCCGGTAACCATCATATATACCAGGACATTATATACACCCACCAAATAGTATAAACACCCGGGGATTGGAATATATACCCGGTAACCATATTACCGGGTATATATATTCTAATCCCCGGGTGTTTAGAGCCTTTGGGGACCACATCTCACGGGTACTGGATCTACATGTCAGTCTCCGGCCGCGGACACCTCCCGCTGGGTAGGGTTGACAGTCTCTGGGGGCACACCCCGCCGGCCGGGTACTTACTGTAGAGGAGGGGGCGGGGGCACACAGTCAGCAATGATTTCGGGGATTTTACCTTTTCGCAGCCGCTCCGGCTCCAGCTCCACCTCTTCCACTTCCTCGCCTCCCGCCGCCCACAGAGCATGCGCAGCCTTACGTCATGGTCCAGAACACGGCCTGAGGTCAGCCGGCTGCGCGGAGAATCATGGGAGAGGTTTCCCCCTGTGACCACGAGAGGGAGCCATCGTTCCCCTACATGTCTAGACTGAAGGGTCCCTATAACCGCGCCCACTGAGCACCGGCCACGCCCACTCTAGGAACACGTGCGGTGCGAGCTGCTGAGACACAGCCGCAGTGCGCATGTGCAGTCTACTGACTGTATCTAACGCTCCTCTTTATAAGGGAACGTTCACACATCAGTAATGGTGAATCAAGACCGGGAGCAGGTCCGAAACACCGTGCAGGTGGCAGACTGTTACAGGCACGTGAATGATGAGGGTTTTCCTCTTCATTGTACCAGAAGTAGAGAGATATTCCAGCATTAGTGATGAACGAAGTCAGGGCCGGCCGCCACAGAGGCTGGGTAGGCTCCATCCTCAGGGCGCTCCAGCCCCCGGGCGCTCCATCCTCAGGGCGCTCCATCCCCAGGGCGCTCCATCCCCAGGGCGCTCCACCCTCCGGGCGCTCCATCCTCAGGGCGCTCCACCCTCCGGGCGCTCCATCCTCAGGGCGCTCCACCCTCAGGGCGCTCCATCCTCAGGGCGCTCCAGCCCCAGGGCGCTCCATCCTCAGGGCGCTCCATCCTCAGGGCGCTCCATCCTCAGGGCGCTCCACCCTCAGGGCGCTCCAGCCCCCGGGCGCTCCATCCTCAGGGCGCTCCATCCCCAGGGCGCTCCATCCCCAGGGCGCTCCATCCCCAGGGCGCTCCAGCCCCAGGGCGCTCCAGCCTCAGGGCGCTCCACCCTCCGGGCGCTCCACCCTCCGGGCGCTCCACCCTCCGGGCGCTCCATCCTCAGGGCGCTCCATCCCCAGGGCGCTCCATCCCCAGGGCGCTCCAGCCCCAGGGCGCTCCAGCCTCAGGGCGCTCCACCCTCCGGGCGCTCCACCCTCAGGGCGCTCCACCCTCCGGGCGCTCCATCCTCCGGGCGCTCCACCCTCAGGGCGCTCCATCCTCAGGGCGCTCCAGCCCCAGGGCGCTCCATCCTCCGGGCGCTCCATCCTCAGGGCGCTCCATCCTCAGGGCGGTCCATCCTCCGGGCGGTCCAGCCTCAGGGCGCTCCAGCCTCAGGGCGCTCCATCCTCAGGGCGCTCCATCCTCAGGGCGGTCCATCCTCCGGGCGGTCCAGCCTCAGGGCGCTCCAGCCTCAGGGCGCTCCAGCCCCAGGGCGCTCCATTCTCCGGGCGCTCCAGCCCCAGGGCCCTCCATCACCCATAACAGTGTCATCCTAAGATCCCACCCCCGTAACAGTGTCATCCACCACAGATCCCCCCCATAGCAGTGTCATCCACCACGGATCCCCCATAGCAGTGCCATCCACCACGGATCCCCCATAGCAGAGTCATCCACCACAGATCCCCCCATAACAGTGTCATCCAGCACAGATCCCCCATAGCAGAGTCATCCACCACAGATCCCCCCCATAGCAGTGTCATCCACAACAGATCCCCCCCATAACAGTGTCATCCACCACAGATCCCCCCATAACAGTGTCATCCAGCACAGATCCCCCATAGCAGAGTCATCCACCACAGATCCCCCCCATAGCAGTGTCATCCACCACAGATCCCCCATAGCAGTGTCATCACCACAGATCCCCCATAGCAGTGTCATCCACCACAGATCCCCCATAGCAGTGTCATCCACCACAGATCCCCCATAGCAGTGTCATCCACCACAGATCCCCCATAGCAGAGTCATCCACCACAGATCCCCCCCCCCATAGCAGTGTCATCCACCACAGATCCCCCCATAGCAGTGTCATCCACCACAGATCCCCCATAGCAGTGTCATCCACCACAGATCCCCCATAGCAGTGTCATCCACCACAGATCCCCCATAGCAGTGTCATCCACCACAGATCCCCCATAGCAGTGTCATCCACCACAGATCCCCCATAGCAGTGTCATCCACCACAGATCCCCCATAGCAGTGTCATCCACCACAGATCCCCCATAGCAGTGTCATCCACCACAGATCCCCCATAGCAGTGTCATCCACCACAGATCCCCCATAGCAGTGTCATCCACCACAGATCCCCCATAGCAGTGTCATCCACCACAGATCCCCCATAGCAGTGTCATCACCACAGATCCCCCATAGCAGTGTCATCCACCACAGATCCCCCATAGCAGTGTCATCCACCACAGATCCCCCATAGCAGTGTCATCCACCACAGATCCCCCATAGCAGTGTCATCCACCACAGATCCCCCATAGCAGTGTCATCCACCACAGATCCCCCATAGCAGTGTCATCCACCACAGATCCCCCATAGCAGTGTCATCACCACAGATCCCCCATAGCAGTGTCATCCACCACAGATCCCCCATAGCAGTGTCATCCACCACAGATCCCCCATAGCAGTGTCATCCACCACAGATCCCCCATAGCAGTGTCATCCACCACAGATCCCCCATAGCAGTGTCATCCACCACAGATCCCCCATAGCAGTGTCATCCACCACAGATCCCCCATAGCAGTGTCATCCACCACAGATCCCCCATAGCAGTGTCATCCACCACAGATCCCCCATAGCAGTGTCATCCACCACAGATCCCCCATAGCAGTGTCATCCACCACAGATCCCCCATAGCAGTGTCATCCACCACAGATCCCCCATAGCAGTGTCATCCACCACAGATCCCCCATAGCAGTGTCATCCACCACAGATCCCCCATAGCAGTGTCATCCACCACAGATCCCCCCATAGCAGTGTCATCACCACAGATCCCCCATAGCAGTGTCATCCACCACAGATCCCCCATAGCAGTGTCATTCACCACAGATCCCCCATAGCAGTGTCATCACCACAGATCCCCCATAGCAGTGTCATCCACCACAGATCCCCCATAGCAGTGTCATCCACCACAGATCCCCCATAGCAGTGTCATCCACCACAGATCCCCCCATAGCAGTGTCATCCACCACAGATCCCCCATAGCAGTGTCATCCACCACAGATCCCCCATAGCAGTGTCATCCACCACAGATCCCCCATAGCAGTGTCATCCACCACAGATCCCCCATAGCAGTGTCATCCACCACAGATCCCCCATAGCAGTGTCATCCACCACAGATCCCCCATAACAGTGTCATCCACCACAGATCCCCCATAACAGTGTCATCCACCACAGATCCCCCATAACAGTGTCATCCACCACAGATCCCCCCATAGCAGTGTCATCCACCACAGATCCCCCATAACAGTGTCATCCACCACAGATCCCCCATAACTGTGTCATCCACCACAGATCCCCCATAGCTGTGTCATCCACCACAGATCCCCCATAGCAGTGTCATCCACCACAGATCCCCCATAGCAGTGTCATCCACCACAGATCCCCCATAGCAGTGTCATCCACCACAGATCCCCCTATAGCAGTGTCATCCACCACAGATCCCCCATAGCAGTGTCATCCACCACAGATCCCCCATAGCAGTGTCATCCACCACAGATCCCCCATAGCAGTGTCATCCACCACAGATCCCCCATAGCAGTGTCATCACCACAGATCCCCCATAGCAGTGTCATCCACCACAGATCCCCCATAGCAGTGTCATCCAGCACAGATCCCCCATAGCAGTGTCATCCACCACAGATCCCCCATAGCAGTGTCATCCACCACAGATCCCCCATAGCAGTGTCATCCACCACAGATCCCCCATAGCAGTGTCATCCACCACAGATCCCCCATAGCAGTGTCATCACCACAGATCCCCCATAGCAGTGTCATCCACCACAGATCCCCCATAACAGTGTCATCCACCACAGATCCCCCATAACAGTGTCATCCACCACAGATTCCCCATAGCAGTGTCATCCACCACAGATCCCCCCATAGCAGTGTCATCCACCACAGATCCCCCCATAACAGTGTCATCCACCACAGATCCCCACATAGCAGTGTCATCCACCACAGATCCCCCATAGCAGTGTCATCCACCACAGATCCCCCATAGCAGTGTCATCCACCACAGATCCCCCATAGCAGTGGCATTCACCACAGATCCCCCCATAGCAATGTCATCCACCACAGATCCCCCATAGCAGTGTCATCCACCACAGATCCCCCATAGCAGTGTCATCCACCACAGATCCCCCATAACAGTGTCATCCACCACAGATCCCCCATAGCAGTGGCATTCACCACAGATCCCCCATAGCAGTGTCATCCACCACAGATCCCCCCATAGCAGTGTCATCCACCACAGATCCCCCATAGCAGTGTCATCCACCACAGATCCCCCATAGCAGTGTCATCCACCACAGATCCCCCATAGCAGTGTCATCCACCACAGATCCCCCATAGCAGTGTCATCCACCACAGATCCCCCATAGCAGTGTCATCCACCACAGATCCCCCATAGCAGTGTCATCACCACAGATCCCCCATAGCAGTGTCATCCACCACAGATCCCCCATAGCAGTGTCATCCACCACAGATCCCCCATAGCAGTGTCATCCACCACAGATCCCCCATAGCAGTGTCATCCACCACAGATCCCCCATAGCAGTGTCATCCACCACAGATCCCCCATAGCAGTGTCATCCACCACAGATCCCCCATAACAGTGTCATCCACCACAGATCCCCCCATAGCAGTGTCATCCACCACAGATCCCCCATAGCAGTGTCATCCACCACAGATCCCCTATAGCAGTGTCATCCACCACAGATCCCCCATAGCAGTGTCATCCACCACAGATCCCCCATAGCAGTGTCATCCACCACAGATCCCCCCATAACAGTGTCATCCACCACAGATCCCCAATAGCAGTGTCATCCACCACAGATCCCCCCCATAGCAGTGTCATCTACCACAGATCCCCCATAACAGTGTCATCCACCACAGATCCCCACAAAACAGTGTCATCCACCACAGATCCCTCATAACAGTGTCATCCACCACAGATCCCACCCATAACAGTGTCATCCACCACAGATCCCACCCATAACAGTGTCACCCACCACAGATCCTCCCCATAACAGTGTCATCCTCAGATCCCCCCCCCACCCCTCATAGCAGTGTCATCCTCAGTTCCCCCCCATAGAAGTGTCATCCACCACAGATCCCCCCCATAACAGTGTCATCCACCACAGATCCCCCCCATAGCAGAGTCATCCACCACAGATCCCCCCCATAGCAGAGTCATCCACCACAGATCCCCTCATAACAGTGTCATCCACCACAGATCCCCCCATAGCAGTGTCATCCACCACAGAACCCCCCATAACAGTGTCATCCACCACAGATCCCCCCATAACAGTGTCATCACCACAGATCCCCCATAACAGTGTCATCACCACAGATCCCCCATAACAGTGTCATCACCACAGATCCCCCATAACAGTGTCATCCACCACAGATCCCCCATAACAGTGTCATCCACCACAGATCCCCCCATAGCAGTGTCATCACCACAGATCCCCCATAGCAGTGTCATCCACCACAGATCCCCCATAGCAATGTCATCACCACAGATCCCCCATAGCAGTGTCATCCACCACAGATCCCCCATAACAGTGTCATCCACAGATCCCCCATAACAGTGTCATCCACAGATCCCCCATAACAGTGACATCCACAGATCCCCCATAACAGTGACATCCACAGATCCCCCATAACAGTGTCATCCACAGATCCCCCATAGCAGTGTCATCCACAGATCCCCATAACAGTGTCATCCACAGATCCCCCATAACAGTGACATCCACAGATCCCCCATAACAGTGTCATCTCACAGATCCCCCATAACAGTGACATCCACAGATCCCCATAACAGTGTCATCCACAGATCCCCATAACAGTGTCATCACAGATCCCCATAACAGTGACATCCACAGATCCCCCATAACAGTGACATCCACAGATCCCCCATAACAGTGACATCCACAGATCCCCCATAACAGTGTCATCCACAGATCCCCCATAACAGTGACATCCACAGATCCCCCATAACAGTGACATCCACAGATCCCCCATAACAGTGACATCCACAGATCCCCTATAACAGTGACATCCACAGATCCCCATAACAGTGACATCCACAGATCCCCCATAACAGTGACATCCACAGATCCCCCATAACAGTGACATCCACAGATCCCCATAACAGTGACATCCACAGATCCCCCATAACAGTGTCATCCACAGATCCCCATAACAGTGACATCCACAGATCCCCATAACAGTGACATCCACAGATCCCCCATAACAGTGACATCCACAGATCCCCCATAACAGTGACATCCACAGATCCCCCATAACAGTGACATCCACAGATCCCCCATAACAGTGACATCCACAGATCCCCATAACAGTGACCTCCACAGATCTCCCATAACAGTGACATCCACAGATCCCCCATAACAGTGACATCCACAGATCCCCCATAACAGTGACATCCACAGATCCCCCATAACAGTGTCATCCACAGATCCCCCATAACAGTGTCATCCACAGATCCCCCATAACAGTGACATCCACAGATCTCCATAACAAGTTTAATCCACAGATCCCCCATAACAGTGTCATCGACAGATCCCCCATAACAGTGTCATCGACAGATTCCCCATAACAGTGTCATCCACAGTGCCCCCAAACAGTGTCATCCACAGATCCCCCATAACAGTGTCATCCACAGATCCCCCATAACAGTGTCATCCACAGATCCCCCAAACAGTGTCATCCACAGATCCCCCATAACAGTGTCATCCACAGATCCCACATAACAGTGTCATCCACAGACCCCCATAACAGTGTCACCTACAGATCCCCCATAACAGTGTCACCTACAGATCCCCCATAACAGTGTCACCTACAGATCCCCCATAAGTGTCATCCACAGAACCCCCATAACTGTGTCATCCACAGATCCCCTATAATAGTTTCATCCGCAGATCCCCCCCATAACAGTGACATCCACAGATCCCCTATAATAGTGTCATCCACAGATCCCCCATAACAGTGACATCCACAGATCCCCCATAACAGTGTCCTCCACAGATCCCCATAACAGTGTCCTCCACAGATCCCCATAACAGTGTCACCCGCAGATCCCCCATAAGTGTCATCCGCAGATCCCCCATAACACTGTCCTCCACAGATCCCCATAACAGTGTCACCCGCAGATCCCCCATAAGTGTCATCCACAGATCCCCTATAATAGTGTCATCCACAGATCCCCCATAACAGTGTCCTCCACAGATCCCCATAAGAGTGTCCTCCACAGATCCGCCATAACAGTGTCACCCGCAGATCCGCCATAACAGTGTCATCCGCAGATCCGCCATAACACTGTCCTCCACAGATCCGCCATAACAGTGTCACCCACAGATCCCCCATAACAGTGTCACCCACAGATCCCCCATAACAGTGTCACCCACAGATCCCCCATAACACTGTCACCCACAGATCCCCCATAACACTGTCACCCACAGATCCCCCATAACAGTGTCACTCACAGATCCCCCATAACAGTGTCACCCACAGATCCCCCATAACAGTGTCACCCACAGATCCCCCATAACAGTGTCACCCACAGATCCCCCATAACAGTGTCACCCACAGATCCCCCATAACAGTGTCACCCACAGATCCCCCATAACAGTGTCATCCACAGACCCCCATAACAGTGTCACCCGCATATCCCCCATAAGTGTCATCCGCAGATCCCCCATAACGGTGTCATCCACAGATCCCCTATAATAGTGTCATCCACAGATCCCCCATAACAGTGACATCCACAGATCCCCATAACAGTGTCCTCCACAGATCCGCCATAACAGTGTCCTCCACAGATCCGCCATAACAGTGTCCTCCACAGATCCCCCCATAACAGTGTCATCCACAGATCCCCCATAACAGTGACATCCACAGATCCCCCATAACAGTGACCTCCACAGATCCCCCATAACAGTGACATCCACAGATCCGCCATAACAGTGTCCTCCACAGATCCCCCCATAACAGTGTCATCCACAGATCCCCCATAACAGTGACCTCCACAGATCCCCCATTACAGTGTCCTCCACAGATCCCCCATAACAGTGACATCCACAGATCCCCCATAACAGTGACCTCCACAGATCCCCCATAACAGTGACCTCCACAGATCCCCCCCATAACAGTGACATCCACAGATCCCCACCATAACAGTGACATCCACAGATCCCCCATAACAGTGACATCCACAGATCCCCCATAACAGTGACATCCACAGATCCCCCATAACAGTGACATCCACAGATCCCCCAACAGTGACATCCACAGATCCCCCATAACAGTGACATCCACAGATCCCCCATAACAGTGACATCCACAGATCCCCCATAACAGTGACATCCACAGATCCCCCATAACAGTGACATCCACAGATCCCCCATAACAGTGACATCCACAGATCCCCCATAACAGTGACATCCACAGATCCCCCATAACAGTGTCCTCCACAGATCCCCCATAACAGTGTCCTCCACAGATCCCCTATAACAGTGTCCTCCACAGATCCCCCATAACAGTGTCCTCCACAGATCCCCCATAACAGTGTACTCCACAGATCCCCCATAACAGTGTCCTCCAGAGATCCCCCATAACAGTGTCCTCCACAGATCCCCCATAACAGTGTCCTCCAGAGATCCCCCATAACAGTGTCCTCCACAGATCCTCCATAATAGTGTCCTCCACAGATCCCCCCCATAACAGTGACATCCACAGATCGCCACCATAACAGTGACATCCACAGATCCCCACCATAACAGTGACATCCACAGATCCCCCCCATAACAGTGACATCCACAGATCCCCCCATAACAGTGACATCCACAGATCCCCCTAACAGTGACATCCACAGATCCCCCATAACAGTGACATCCACAGATCCCCCATAACAGTGACATCCACAGATCCCCCATAACAGTGACATCCACAGATCCCCCATAACAGTGACATCCACAGATCCCCCATTACAGTGACCTCCACAGATCCCCCATAACAGTGTCCTCCACAGATCCCCCATAACAGTGTCCTCCACAGATCCCCAATAACACTGTCCTCCACAGATCCCCCATAACAGTGTCCTCCACAGTTCCCCCATAACAGTGTCCTCCACAGATCCCCCATAACAGTGACATCCACAGATCCCCCATAACAGTGACATCCACAGATCCCCCATAACAGTGACATCCACAGATCCTCCATAACAGTGTCCTCCACAGATCCCCCATAACAGTGACCTTCACAGATCCCCCATAACAGTGACATCCACAGATCCCCCATAACAGTAACATCCACAGATCCCCCATAACAGTGACATCCACAGATCCCCCATAACAGTGACATCCACAGATCCCCCATAACAGTGACATCCACAGATCCCCCATAACAGTGACATCCACAGATCCTCCATAACAGTGACATCCACAGATCCCCCATAACAGTGACATCCACAGATCCCCCATAACAGTGACCTCCACAGATCCCCCATAACAGTGTCCTCCACAGATCCCCCATAACAGTGTCCTCCACAGATCCCCCATAACAGTGTCCTCCACAGATCCCCCATAACAGTGTCCTCCACAGATCCCCCATAACAGTGTCCTCCACAGATCCCCATAACAGTGTCCTCCACAGATCCCCATAACAGTGTCCTCCACAGATCCCCCATAACAGTGTCCTCCACAGATCCCCATAACAGTGTCCTCCACAGATCCCCCATAACAGTGTCCTCCACAGATCCCCCATAACAGTGTCCTCCACAGATCCCCCATAACAGTGTCCTCCACAGATCCCCCATAACAGTGTCCTCCACAGATCCCCCATAACAGTGTCCTCCACAGATCCCCCATAACAGTGTCCTCCACAGATCCCCCATAACAGTGCGTCATCCACAGATCCTCCATAACAGTGTTGTCATCCACAGATCCCCCATAACAGTGTTGTCATCCACAGATCCCCCATAACAGTGTTGTCATCCACAGATCCCCCATAACAGTGACCTCCACAGATCCCCCATAACAGTGTCATCTACAGATCCCCCATAACAGTGTCCTCCACAGATCCCCCATAACAGTGTCCTCCACAGATCCCCCATAACAGTGTCCTCCACAAATCCCCCATAACAGTGTCCTCCACAGATCCCCCATAACAGTCTCCTCCACAGATCCTCCATAACAGTGTCCTCCACAGATCCCCCATAACAGTGTCCTCCACAGATCCTCCATAACAGTGTCCTCCACAGATCCCTCCATAACAGTGTCATCCACAGATCCCCCATAACAGTGTCCATCCACAGATCCTCCATAACAGTGTCATCCACAGATCCTCCATAACAGTGTCATCCACAGATCCCCATAACAGTGACATCCACAGATCCCCCATAACAGTGACATCCACAGATCCTCCATAACAGTGTCATCCACAGATCCCCCATAACAGTGTCATCCACAGATCCCCCATAACAGTGTCATCCACAGATCCCCCATAACATTGTCATCCACAGATCCCCCATAACAGTGTCATCCACAGATCCCCCATAACAGTGTCATCCACAGATCCACCATTACAGTGTCATCCACAGATCCACCATTACAGTGTCATCCACAGATCCCCCATAACAGTGTCATCCACAGATCCCCCATAACAGTGTCATCCACAGATCCCCCATAACAGTGTCCTCCACAGATCCTCCATAACAGTGTCCTCCACAGATCCCCCATAACAGTGTCCTCCACAGATCCCCCATAACAGTGTCCTCCACAGATCCTCCATAACAGTGTCCTCCACAGATCCTCCATAACAGTGTCCATCCACAGATCCCCCATAACAGTGTCATCCACAGATCCCCCATAACAGTGTCCTCCACAGATCCCCCATAACAGTGTCATCCACAGATCCCCCATAACAGTGTCCTCCACAGATCCCCCATAACAGTGTCATCCACAGATCCCCCATAACAGTGACATCCACAGATCCCCCATAACAGTGACATCCACAGATCTCCATAACAAGTTTAATCCACAGATCCCCCATAACAGTGTCATCGACAGATCCCCCATAACATTGTCATCCACAGATCCCCCATAACATTGTCATCCACAGATCCCCCATAACATTGTCATCCACAGATCCCCCATAAGTGTCATCCACAGATCCACCATTACAGTGTCACCCACAGATCCACCATTACAGTGTCACCCACAGATCCCCCATTACAGTGTCACCCACAGATCCCCCATAACAGTGCCATCCACAGATCCCCCATAACAGTGTCCTCCACAGATCCCCCATAACAGTGTCCTCCACAGATCCCCCATAACAGTGTCCTCCACAGATCCCCCATAACAGTGTCCTCCAGAGATCCCCCATAACAGTGTCCTCCACAGATCCTCCATAATAGTGTCCTCCACAGATCCCCCCCATAACAGTGCCATCCACAGATCCCCCATAAGTGTCATCCGCAGATCCCCCCCCCATAACAGTGTCCTCCACAGATCCCCCATAACAGTGCCATCCACAGATCCCCCATAACAGTGTCATCCACAGATCCCCCATAACAGTGTCATCCACAGATCCCCCATAACAGTGTCATCCACAGATCCCCCATAACAGTGTCATCCACAGATCCCCCATAACAGTGTCATCCACAGCGCCCCCATAACAGTGTTGTCATCCACAGATCCCCCATAACAGTGTCATCCACAGATCCCCCCATAACAGTGTTGTCATCCACAGATCCCCCATAACAGTGTTGTCATCCACAGATCCCCCATAACAGTGTTGTCATCCACAGACCGGCCCTATTTGATGATCGCTCAGGGAGTCCCATCCTGTGGATGTGGGATACATTTTTAATAACAGGACAACCCCTTTAAAGTCATACAAGTCTGTCATACTACATTTATTTACATTTCCCTCCTCTGTGCCCCCATATAGTACAGGCTCCCACATCTGTGCCCCCATATAGTACAGCCCCCATATAGTACAGGCTCCCCCATCTGTGCCCCCATATAGTACAGGCTCCCCCATCTGTGCCCCCATATAGTACAGCCCCCATATAGTACAGGCTCCCCCATCTGTGCCCCCATATAGTACAGGCTCCCCCATCTGTGCCCCCATATAGTACAGGCTCCCCCATCTGTGCCCCCATATAATACAGCCCCCATATAGTACAGGCTCCCCCATCTGTGCCCCCATATAGTACAGCCCCCATATAGTACAGGCTCCCCCATCTGTGCCCCCATATAGTACAGCCCCCATATAGTACAGGCTCCCCATCTGTGCCTCCATATAGTACAGGCTCCCCATCTGTGCCCCCATATAGTACAGCCCCCATATAGTACAGTCTCCCCCATCTGTGCCCCCATATAATACAGGCTCCCCCATCTGTGCCCCCATATAGTACAGCCCCCATATAGTACAGGCTCCCCCATCTGTGCCCCCATATAGTACAGCCCTCATATAGTACAGGCTCCCCATCTGTGCCCAAATATAGTACAGGCTCCCCATCTGTGCCCCCATATAGTACAGGCTCCCCATCTGTGCCCCCATAGTACAGGCTCCCCATCTGTGCCCCCATATAATACAGCCCCCATATAGTACAGGCTCCCCATCTGTGCCCCCATATAGTACAGCCCCCATATAGTACAGGCTCCCCATCTGTGCCCCCATATAGTACAGCCCCCATATAGTACAGGCTCCCCATCTGTGCCCCCATATAGTACAGGCTCCCCATCTGTGCCCCCATATAGTACAGCCCCCATATAGTACAGGCTCCCCATCTGTGCCCCCATATAGTACAGGCTCCCCATCTGTGCCCCATATGGTACAGCCCCATATAGTACAGGCTCCCCATCTGTGCCCCCATATAGTACAGCCCCCATATAGTACAGGCTCCCCATCTGTGCCCCCATATAGTACAGGCTCCCCATCTGTGCCCCCATATAGTACAGCCCCATATAGTACAGGCTCCCCATCTGAGCCCCCATATTGTACAGGCTCCCATCTGTGCCCCCATATAGTACAGCCCCATATAGTACAGGCTCCCCATCTGTGCCCCCATATAGTACAGCCCTCATATAGTACAGGCTCCCCATCTGTGCCCCCATATAGTACAGGCTCCCCATCTGTGCCCCCATATAGTACAGGCTCCCCATCTGTGCCCCCATATAGTACAGGCTCCCCATCTGTGCCCCCATATAGTACAGGCTCCCCATCTGTGCCCCCATATAGTACAGCCCCATATAGTACAGGCTCCCCATCTGTGCCCCCATATAGTACAGCCCCCATATAGTACAGGCTCCCCATCTGTGCCCCCATATAGTACAGGCTCCCCCATCTGTGCCCCCATATAGTACAGCCCCCATATAGTACAGGCTCCCCCACCTGTGCCCCAATATAGTACAGGCTCCCCCATCTGTGCCCCCATATAGTACAGCCCCCATATAGTACAGGCTCCCCCATCTGTGCCCCCATATAGTACAGCCCCCATATAGTACAGGCTCCCCCATCTGTGCCCCCATATAGTACAGGCTCCCCCATCTGTGCCCCCATATAGTACAGCCCCCATATAGTACAGGCTCCCCATCTGTGCCTCCCATATAGTACAGGCTCCCCATCTGTGCCCCATATAGTACAGCCCCATATAGTACAGGCTCCCCATCTGTGCCCCCATATAGTACAGCCCTCATATAGTACAGGCTCCCCATCTGTGCCCCCATATAGTACAGGCTCCCCATCTGTGCCCCCATATAGTACAGGCTCCCCATCTGTGCCCCCATATAGTACAGGCTCCCCATCTGTGCCCCCATATAATACAGCCCCCATATAGTACAGGCTCCCCATCTGTGCCCCCATATAGTACAGCCCCCATATAGTACAGGCTCCCCATCTGTGCCCCCATATAGTACAGCCCCATATAGTACAGGCTCCCCATCTGTGCCCCCATATAGTAGAGGCTCCCCATCTGTGCCCCCATATAGTACAGCCCCCATATAGTACAGGCTCCCCATCTGTGCCCCCATATAGTACAGGCTCCCCATCTGTGCCCCCATATAGTACAGCCCCCATATAGTACAGGCTCCCCATCTGTGCCCCCATATAGTACAGCCCCCATATAGTACAGGCTCCCCATCTGTGCCCCCATATAGTACAGGCTCCCCATCTGTGCCCCATATAGTACAGCCCCCATATAGTACAGGCTCCCCATCTGTGCCCCCCATATAGTACAGGCTCCCCATCTGTGCCCCCATATAGTACAGCCCCATATAGTACAGGCTTCCCCATCTGTGCCCCCATATAGTACAGCCCTCATATAGTACAGGCTCCCCCATCTGTGCCCCCATATAGTACAGGCTCCCCCATCTGTGCCCCCATATAGTACAGGCTCCCCCATCTGTGCCCCCATATAGTACAGGCTCCCCCATCTGTGCCCCCATATAGTACAGGCTCCCCCATCTGTGCCCCCATATAGTACAGGCTCCCCCATCTGTGCCCCCATATAGTACAGGCTCCCCTTCTCTGTGTTTCCACGTTTAGTGGGCTTTATTACTGTGTGGGGCGATACACATTGGGAGTTTGTACAGAGGTGGGGGTGGTGCTGGAATCACGGAATGAGAAGCCTAAACTATGAGTGGTGGCCAGAAAAAGACTGATTCCAATCAAAGAAGACGTCGCCTTTATTTCACCCCCGAGTCGCCCTGTGAGTCAGTATTTATGTGCTTTTAGTCACTTCTGGTTTGCAGAATCTGTGTAGTGCTCGTCAGGGGCGTAGCTAGAAATGACTGGGCCCCACAGCAAATTTTTGTATTGGGGCCCCCCCTACCCGCGCATTTCCCTCCCCCTCTATAATGTGCCAGCCATATAGCCCCCCTATAATGTGCCAGTAGTCAGCCATATAGCCCCCCCAGCCCCCCTATAATGTGCCAGTAGCCAGCCATATAACCCCCCTATAATGTGCCAGTAGTCAGCCATATAACCCCTCCTATAATGTGCCAGTAGTCAGCCATATAACCCCCCTATAATGTGCCAGTAGTCAGCCATATAAACCCACCCTATAATGTGCCAGTAGCCAGCCATATAGCACCAGATGCCCCCATAGTGCTCCTCTCCCCATAGTGCCCCCTATAATGTGCCAATATCAAGTGCCTCTGTCTTCCCCCATCCCAATATCATAGTGCCATCCTCTCCCCTGCCCCTAATGTGTGTGCCAATATGAAGTGCCTATCTCCCCCCACCCCATTTGCCAATATCATAGTGCCAATAGCCCCTCCTCCCTGTGGCAGTAAAGTAAAAGTCCAGTATTTAAAAAAAAAAAAAAAAAAAACACATATACTTACCTCCATGTTAGGCAAGCCTCATTTATCCTGTCTTTCAGAAAAGTTTATGAGGGGAATCGAACCTGTGACCATTAGGATGAAAGGCAAGACACTTATCCACAAGACCATATCAGCTGCATAGCCAGATAGCTAAAAAAAAAAAATAAGACCTCTAGATGTGGAGAACTTTGATAGTGTATCCATACACATTACAGCTGCCCCAACACACCAAGCTCTGCTACATCCATATACAATGTGCTGGTGCAGCTGTAATGTGTATGGATACACTATCAAAGTTCTCCACATCTAAAGGTCTTATTTTTTTATTTTTTTTTTTATTTTTTTTAAGCTATCTGGCTATTCAGCTGATATGGCCTTGTGGATAAGTGTCTTGCCTTTGAACCTAATGGTTGCAGGCTCGATCCCCAGGGCAAGCTTTTCTGAAAGAAAAAAAAAAAAAGTTTTAAATAGACAAGGGCGAGATGACACTGCGATTCACTGAGTAATTAGCGATCGGGAGAGGAGTGAGGACACGTGCTGATTACCCAGGGGAGGAGAGGAGTGAGGACAACACGTGCTTGCCGGGCCCCCTGTAAGCCCGGGCCCCGAAGCAGCTGCTTCCCCTGCTTCCCCGGTAGTTACGCCCCTGGTGCTTGTGTTTTCCACTATATTGTCATACTGGTTTTCATGTGGTTACAGTGTGGAGTTGTCACCCAGTCACTATGCGGGGTAATTCCTGTTAGATTCTATGCGGCCGGCGACGCAGACTCTGCCGATGCTGTTGTGCAGGTAGAATTGCCCAATGCTATGGGGCTGGTATTAAGATTATGTGGTCATTACTTTATTTCTATCTTTACATGGATCTAAAGAGGTTGTGCATTGGTTTACAGTTAATTAGTACATTAAACTGCGCATATTTATGTGTGATTACAACAGTAAGTATTTAGGGGGGGGGGGGGGCAGCTCAGCTTCTGTTGGTGGTGGCCCTTGCAAGTAGAGCAGTGAAGGACAGTTGGGCGAATTTGGATTCCAAATTCCGTTATGGTCCGTGGTAGCGAATCCATAACGGGATTCTAAGATAACCTGAACCCGAACTTTGGACGCCAAACTTAAAATGCAATTTCGCTTAACTCTACTTACACTGACTGGCCGGAACACGTGATACCATTTCATATAGGAGCTGAGGTCCGGAGCTCGGCTCATTCAGCGTCACGGAGAGCAGACAGTAGGAAGGGGCAGACAGCGTTTTGCTGGAAATTCACAGATTTAACTCCAAAAAAACTATTTAAAGACCAAACAGTCCTCTTAAGGACTACAGTGTGTGTTTGACAGCAGTGCAGCACCATTTTATATATTTTTTTTTACCAGGGGTTAAATTTAGCAGTATCAGGGACAGGCGTCTTCAGGAAGGGACAGATAGTGCAGAACCCAAAAGCTTTTAAAAGACTGAAAGATTTGATATTAGTCAGATCTCCAGTACGCAATCAGATAGCAGTGTGTTCAGCAGACATTATAAAAAGGGGCTTATTCACTAGAGTTTACCTGTTAGTGAGATCTACAGTATGCCATCAGAAAGAAGTGTGTTCAGCAGACATTATAAAAAGGGGCTTATTCACTAGAGTGTACCTGTTAGTGAGATCTCCAGTACGCAATCAGATAGCAGTGTGTTCAGCAGACATTATAAAAAGGGGCTTATTCACTAGAGTTTACCTGTTAGTGAGATCTACAGTACGCCATCAGAAAGAAGTGTGTTCAGCAGACATTATAAAAAGGGGCTTATTCACTAGAGTGTACCTGTTAGTGAGATCTCCAGTACGCAATCAGATAGCAGTGTGTTCAGCAGACATTATAAAAAGGGGCTTATTCACTAGAGTGTACCTGTTGGTGAGATCTACAGTACGCCATCAGAAAGAAGTGTGTTCAGCAGACATTATAAAAAGGGGCTTTTTCACTAGAGTGTGCCTGCTAGTGAGATGATGTACAGTACGCCATCAGAAAGAAGTGTGTTCAGCAGACATTATAAAAAGGGGCTTATTCACTAGAGTGTACCTGTTAGTGAGATCTACAGTACGCCATCAGAAAGAAGTGTGTTCAGCAGACATTATAAAAAGGGGCTTATTCACTAGAGTGTACCTATTAGTGAGATCTACAGTACGCCATCAGAAAGAAGTGTGTTCAGCAGACATTATAAAAAGGGGCTTATTCACTAGAGTGTACCTGTTAGTGAGATCTACAGTACGCCTTTAGATAGCAGTGTGTTTAGCAGACATTATAAAAAGGGGCTTATTCACTAGAGTGTACCTGTTAGTGAGATCTACAGTACTCCATCAGATAGCAGTGTGTTTAGCAGACATTATAAAAAGGGGCCTATTCACTAGAGTGTGCCTGCAAGTGAGATCTCCAGTACGCCATCAGAAAGCAGTGTATTCAGCAGACATTATAAAAAGGGGCTTATTCACTAGAGTTTGCCTGCTAGTAAGATCTACAGTACGCCATCAGAATTTTATTTTTTCTGGGGAAATTAACCTAATTTGTGCCATATCCATGTGTGTGTTCAATCCGCAACCATTATATTCATTACTCCAGCGGAGAATTATTTATATTTTGGGCAAATTTAACTCGTTTTGGGCAAATCTGTGTGTGTGCGTTTAGGCCATAACCGTATATACAGTATTCCAGCAGAGAATACATTTTATTTGGGATAAATTTGTATCCCATACTGAACTGAATCTGAAAACACTGTGTATATTACAACTTCCATTAATCTGGGCCTAGTAAAGTGTCCACAATCTGTGGGTTTCTGTATCCAATACTGAACCGCATCAGAAAACGGTGTCTTTAGCGGACAGTAAAACAATCTGCGCCACATCTACAGACAAAACCATTAATATGAAGAAGGCGAGCACAAAGGGACGAGGAAGTGGGCGTGATGCTGATGGTGCAAGCAGAAGCCATGGCCCTGGGCGTGATGCTGATGGTGCAAGCAGAGGCCATGGCCCTGGGCGTGATGCTGATGGTGCAAGCAGAGGCCGTGGCCCTGGGCGTAATGCTGATGGTGCAAGCAGAGGCCGTGGCCCTGGGCGAAATGAAACTGTGCCTGCTGCCAGTGCAATAGAAAATAAAAAAACATCCACCTTACCCAGCTTTATGTCCAACTTAGCTGGGCGGCGCAGGACAACACTGTCCAAGTCGGACCAGTGCGAACAGGTGGTCAATTGGATTGCAGAAGATAACGCTTTCAGTCGGTTAAGCACCACCCTCTCATCCAGTCTCTGTAGTCAAGAGTCTGGTCAACCGAATCCTCACTCTGATCCTTCTTCCTCCCATCATGTCGCGTCTGACCAAACAAGTGATCCCACACTCGGACATTCACATGACTTTTCATCGCCTGTACTTAGTTTGGCTCTCGCGCCCAGCACGCTTGAAGAGGTACCTGAGATATTGTGCCCTGATTCCCAACCTCTTGAGCCTTCACAGTCTCAAGAACATGACGGTGGTGAATGGCAATCATTTGTTCACGAGGTGGATGATGATGAGACACAGTTGCCAATCACTGAGGTTGTGGTTAGGTCAAGTCAGGAGGATGAGCAGAGTGAGGAAGTGGAAGAGGAGGTGGTGGACGATGGAGTCACTGACCCAACATGGGAAGGTGAAAAGCCGAGCGAGGACAGCAGTACAGAGGGGGAGGGATCCGCAGCACCGCAACAGGCCAAAATGAGCCAGGGCGTGAACACTAGCAACCTTCCAACCACCAGCATGATCCGCCACATGGCAACCAAGCACCCGAATAAGGGGGCCGAATGACTAGGTCCACAATCTGGGTCTGCAAGTCACACCACTGCCTCCTCTTCCCCTGTGTTACGCACTGCCGGCCAATCCCCTGTCGAAGGCGCAGGCCCAGATGCCCCTCGCCCTGGACCTTCGCATGAACCGTCGGCAACAACATCCACTTCCCTGTCCCAGCCCAGCGTCCAAATGTCGATAACACAGGCATTTGAACGTAAGTGCAAATAACCACCCACAGGCTATATCACTAAACTTTCAAAATTACTGTCCCTTGAAATGTTGCCATTTAGGCTTGTGGACACTGAGAAAAAAAAAAAAATGGAGATTGCATTCAGCACAACCCAATACGCAGGTGCACGTTGCTATGGTGAAATACACATACAAACGTAAAAACAAAGGTGCAATGGCACACTGCAGCTAGAGCTCCGTCCTGCCGCTGTGATGGATGTTAGATGAGGCATTAGTTTATATTTTGGCCAAATTATGTAAGCCACCCACCACTTCACGGTTGCCTCTCGAGTGGTCCCTAACATTAATTCTTACCTTTTATGGGCCAAATCAGCCACACAAAACCCAGGGAGTGCAGGTGCAGCATGCATGCCAGATACACTCTGCTTGTAACCCCGTCTGGTGCCATACAGCGTTCATCAGATCAAGGGATGCAAATACCAACATGCATGCTGAGCCCACTAGTACTTCTCCTGGAACCAAATGGCTTCTGGTAAGTTCAATAAAGCAGACTCAGTTTTATACTGACTTTAAAACCAGCCTCCAGTGCGGATTCACTAGTCAGGTGTGCATGACTGCATGGAGGTCACCACGCCTCCCATATATGCTACAAAGGAAAAGAAAATGGGGATTGCAGTCAGCACAACCCAATACGCAGGTGCACGTTGCTAACCCTAGCCCATGTCTTAAACTTAGTGGTTCAGCGGTTTATAAAAACCTACCCCAATTTGGCAGAGCTACTAGTGAAGGTGCGCTGCTTGTGTGCCCATTTCCGCAAGTCGTCCACAGCTTCAGCCGGTCTGTCAATGCTGCAGCAGCGCTTGCGGCTTCCAGCTCACCGACTGTTGTGTGACGTGAGCACGCGCTGGAACTCTACGTTCTACATGTTGGCCAGGCTTTGTGAGCAGCAGAGGGCAGTTGTGGAATACAAGCTGCAACATGGTTGTCACCTTTCCAGTCAATTGTCACTATTCACAAGCGAGGAGTGGGCATTGATGTCGGACCTATGTGAGGTTTTAAAAAACTTTGATGAATCCACATAGATGGTTAGTGGCGATAATGCTATTATCAGTGTCACCATCCCACTGCTGTGTCTACTCATACGATCGCTGCTCACAATTAAAGAGGACGCTCTGAATGTGGAAGACGAGGTAATGGGGAGGACATTACACAGGGCGATAGCCAGACCTCCCCCTGTTCATCTTCTCAGGGCAAATTGGACCATGAAGAGGAGGAGGAGGAGCTGGAGACACTTGCCTCTGCTACAGAGGGTAGTACCCATGGAACTTTAATTCCATCTGTTCAGTGTGGATGGGCAGAAGCGGAGGATGAGGGGATGGAGAGTCATCCTGAAGTTGACATCGAAGTCTTGCCCGTTGGTACTCTGGCACACATGGCTGACTTTATGTTAGGCTGCCTTTCCCGCAACCCTCACGTTATACACATTTCCATCTGACAACGTGGCCAGCAGAGTTCGTACTTCCTTAGGCAACCGAGGAAGGGAGACAAGGGGAACATAGCAGTTCCAACAGAGGCAGGGCAACACTCTCCAAGGCCTGAGACACTTTCATGACACCCCGCCAGCACCCTCACCCTGAATCGCGCCCTAGTGCTACAAGGAGGGAAAAGTTTTGGAAGATGGTAAAGGAATACATTGCAGACCGTGTCAGCGTCCTAAATAATCCCTCAGTGCCTTACAACTACTGGGTGTCCAAGCTGGCCACGTGGCAGGAACTTGCGCTCTACGCCTTGGAAGTGCTGGCCTGCCCTGCCGCCAGCGTATTGTCTGAGCGGGTATTTAGTGCTGCTGGTGGCATTATAACAGATAAGCGTATCCGGCTGTCCACTGACTATGCTGACAGGTTGACTCAGATAAAAATGAACAAGGCCTGGATTGCCCCTGACTTCTCCACCAGAGGAAACCTGAGCTAATGGGGAACATAAAGGCAATTTCAATGTGTTGTTTATAATGTCCTCCGTCTGCTGCAGTGTGTTCCCATGTGCCTTCTCCACCACAAAAATGTGTATATGGTGGAATCTTGTTTTCTCCTCCTCCTCATCCAGATTGTATATCTTACCTCCACTACAATTTTTAAAGAAGGTCAGCTCACCAGCAGGTCCTCAACCATAATGTATTACAGGGTCAGCTCACCAGCAGGCCCCCAACCATAATGTATTACAGGGTCAGCTCACCAGCAGGTCCTCACCCATAATGTATTACAGGGTCAGCTCACCAGCAGGTCCTCAACCATAATGTATTACAGGGTCAGCTCACCAGCGGGCCCTCGACCATAATGTATTACAGGGTCAGCTCACCAGCAGGCCCTCAACCATAATGTATTACAGGGTCAGCTCACCAGCAGGCCCCCAACCATAATGTATTACAGGGTCAGCTCACCAGCAGGCCCTCAACCATAATGTATTACAGGGTCAGCTCACTAGCAGGTCCTCAACCATAATGTATTACAGGGTCAGCTCACCAGCAGGCTCTCAACCATAATGTATTACAGGGTCAGCTCACCAGCAGGCTCTCAACCATAATGTATTACAGGGTCAGCTCACCAGCAGGTCCTCAGCCATAATGTATTACAGGGTCAGCTCACCAGCAGGCCCTCAACCATAATGTATTACAGGGTCAGCTCACCAGCAGGCCCTCAACCATAATGTATTACAGGGTCAGCTCACCAGCAGGCCCTCAACCATAATGTATTACAGGGTCAGCTCACCAGCAGGCCCTCAACCATAATGTATTACAGGGTCAGCTCACCAGCAGGTCCTCAACCATAATGTATTACAGGGTCAGCTCACCAGCAGGCCCTCAACCATAATGTATTACAGGGTCAGCTCACCAGCAGGCCCTCAACCATAATGTATTACAGGGTCAGCTCACCAGCAGGCCCTCAACCATAATGTATTACAGGGTCAGCTCACCAGCAGGTCCTCAACCATAATGTATTACAGGGTCAGCTCACCAGCAGGTCCTCAACCATAATGTATTACAGGGTCAGCTCACCAGCAGGTCCTCAACCATAATGTATTACAGGGTCAGCTCAGCAGCAGGCCCTCAACCATAATGTATTACAGGGTCAGCTCACCAGCAGGTCCTCAACCATAATGTATTACAGGGTCAGCTCACCAGCAGGTCCTCAACCATAATGTATTACAGGGTCAGCTCACCAGCAGGCCCTCAACCATAATGTATTACAGGGTCAGCTCACCAGCAGGCCCTCAACCATAATGTATTACAGGGTCAGCTCACCAGCAGGCCCTCAACCATAATGTATTACAGGGTCAGCTCACCAGCAGGCCCTCAACCATAATGTATTACAGGGTCAGCTCACCAGCAGGCCCTCAACCATAATGTATTACAGGGTCAGCTCACCAGCAGGCCCTCAACCATAATGTATTACAGGGTCAGCTCACCAGCAGGCCCTCAACCATAATGTATTACAGGGTCAGCTCACCAGCAGGCCCTCAACCATAATGTATTACAGGGTCAGCTCACCAGCAGGTCCTCAACCATAATGTATTACAGGGTCAGCTCAGCAGCAGGCCCTCAACCATAATGTATTACAGGGTCAGCTCACCAGCAGGCCCTCAACCATAATGTATTACAGGGTCAGCTCACCAGCAGGTCCTCAACCATAATGTATTACAGGGTCAGCTCACCAGCAGGCCCTCAACCATAATGTATTACAGGGTCAGCTCACCAGCAGGCCCTCAACCATAATGTATTACAGGGTCAGCTCACCAGCAGGCCCTCAACCATAATGTATTACAGGGTCAGCTCACCAGCAGGCCATCAACCATAATGTATTACAGGGTCAGCTCACCAGCAGGTCCTCAACCATAATGTATTACAGGGTCAGCTCACCAGCAGGCCCTCAACCATAATGTATTACAGGGTCAGCTCACCAGCAGGTCCTCAACCATAATGTATTACAGGGTCAGCTCACCAGCAGGCCCTCAACCATAATGTATTACAGGGTCAGCTCACCAGCAGGCCCTCAACCATAATGTATTACAGGGTCAGCTCACCAGCAGGCCCTCAACCATAATGTATTACAGGGTCAGCTCAGCAGCAGGCCCTCAACCATAATGTATTACAGGGTCAGCTCACCAGCAGGTCCTCAACCATAATGTATTACAGGGTCAGCTCACCAGCAGGGCCTCAACCATAATGTATTACAGGGTCAGCTCACCAGCAGGCCCTCAACCATAATGTATTACAGGGTCAGCTCACCAGCAGGCCCTCAACCATAATGTATTACAGGGTCAGCTCACCAGCAGGCCCTCAACCATAATGTATTACAGGGTCAGCTCACCAGCAGGCCCTCAACCATAATGTATTACAGGGTCAGCTCACCAGCAGGCCCTCAACCATAATGTATTACAGGGTCAGCTCAGCAGCAGGCCCTCAACCATAATGTATTACAGGGTCAGCTCACCAGCAGGCCCTCAACCATAATGTATTACAGGGTCAGCTCACCAGCAGGTCCTCAACCATAATGTATTACAGGGTCAGCTCACCAGCAGGCCCTCAACCATAATGTATTACAGGGTCAGCTCACCAGCAGGCCCTCAACCATAATGTATTACAGGGTCAGCTCACCAGCAGGCCCTCAACCATAATGTATTACAGGGTCAGCTCACCAGCAGGCCCTCAACCATAATGTATTACAGGGTCAGCTCACCAGCAGGCCCTCAACCATAATGTATTACAGGGTCAGCTCACCAGCAGGCCCTCAACCATAATGTATTACAGGGTCAGCTCACCAGCAGGTCCTCAACCATAATGTATTACAGGGTCAGCTCACCAGCAGGTCCTCAACCATAATGTATTACAGGGTCAGCTCACCAGCAGGTCCTCAACCATAATGTATTACAGGGTCAGCTCACCAGCAGGTCCTCAACCATAATGTATTACAGGGTCAGCTCACCAGCAGGCCCTCAACCATAATGTATTACAGGGTCAGCTCACCAGCAGGCCCTCAACCATAATGTATTACAGGGTCAGCTCACCAGCAGGCCCTCAACCATAATGTATTACAGGGTCAGCTCACCAGCAGGCCCTCAACCATAATGTATTACAGGGTCAGCTCACCAGCAGGCCCTCAACCATAATGTATTACAGGGTCAGCTCACCAGCAGGCCCTCAACCATAATGTATTACAGGGTCAGCTCACCAGCAGGCCCTCAACCATAATGTATTACAGGGTCAGCTCACCAGCAGGCCCTCAACCATAATGTATTACAGGGTCAGCTCACCAGCAGGCCCTCAACCATAATGTATTACAGGGTCAGCTCACCAGCAGACCCTCAACCATAATGTATTACAGGGTCAGCTCACCAGCAGGCCCTCAACCATAATGTATTACAGGGTCAGCTCACCAGCAGGCCCTCAACCATAATGTATTACAGGGTCAGCTCACCAGCAGGCCCTCAACCATAATGTATTACAGGGTCAGCTCACCAGCAGGCCCTCAACCATAATGTATTACAGGGTCAGCTCACCAGCAGGCCCTCAACCATAATGTATTACAGGGTCAGCTCACCAGCAGGCCCTCAACCATAATGTATTACAGGGTCAGCTCACCAGCAGACCCTCAACCATAATGTATTACAGGGTCAGCTCACCAGCAGGCCCTCAACCATAATGTATTACAGGGTCAGCTCACCAGCAGGCCCTCAACCATAATGTATTACAGGGTCAGCTCACCAGCAGGTCCTCAACCATAATGTATTACAGGGTCAGCTCACCAGCAGGCCCTCAACCATAATGTATTACAGGGTCAGCTCACCAGCAGGCCCTCAACCATAATGTATTACAGGGTCAGCTCACCAGCAGGTCCTCAACCATAATGTATTACAGGGTCAGCTCACCAGCAGGCCCTCAACCATAATGTATTACAGGGTCAGCTCACCAGCAGGCCCTCAACCATAATGTATTACAGGGTCAGCTCACCAGCAGGCCCTCAACCATAATGTATTACAGGGTCAGCTCACCAGCAGGCCCTCAACCATAATGTATTACAGGGTCAGCTCACCAGCAGGCCCTCAACCATAATGTATTACAGGGTCAGCTCACCAGCAGGCCCTCAACCATAATGTATTACAGGGTCAGCTCACCAGCAGGCCCTCAACCATAATGTATTACAGGGTCAGCTCACCAGCAGGCCCTCAACCATAATGTATTACAGGGTCAGCTCACCAGCAGGCCCTCAACCATAATGTATTACAGGGTCAGCTCACCAGCAGGCCCTCAACCATAATGTATTACAGGGTCAGCTCACCAGCAGGCCCTCAACCATAATGTATTACAGGGTCAGCTCACCAGCAGGCCCTCAACCATAATGTATTACAGGGTCAGCTCACCAGCAGGCCCTCAACCATAATGTATTACAGGGTCAGCTCACCAGCAGGTCCTCAACCATAATGTATTACAGGGTCAGCTCACCAGCAGGCCCTCAACCATAATGTATTACAGGGTCAGCTCACCAGCAGGCCCTCAACCATAATGTATTACAGGGTCAGCTCACCAGCAGGCCCTCAACCATAATGTATTACAGGGTCAGCTCACCAGCAGGCCCTCAACCATAATGTATTACAGGGTCAGCTCAGCAGCAGGCCCTCAACCATAATGTATTACAGGGTCAGCTCACCAGCAGGCCCTCAACCATAATGTATTACAGGGTCAGCTCACCAGCAGGCCCTCAACCATAATGTATTACAGGGTCAGCTCACCAGCAGGCCCTCAACCATAATGTATTACAGGGTCAGCTCACCAGCAGGCCCTCAACCATAATGTATTACAGGGTCAGCTCACCAGCAGGCCCTCAACCATAATGTATTACAGGGTCAGCTCACCAGCAGGCCCTCAACCATAATGTATTACAGGGTCAGCTCACCAGCAGGCCCTCAACCATAATGTATTACAGGGTCAGCTCACCAGCAGGCCCTCAACCATAATGTATTACAGGGTCAGCTCACCAGCAGGCCCTCAACCATAATGTATTACAGGGTCAGCTCACCAGCAGGCCCTCAACCATAATGTATTACAGGGTCAGCTCACCAGCAGGCCCTCAACCATAATGTATTACAGGGTCAGCTCACCAGCAGGCCCTCAACCATAATGTATTACAGGGTCAGCTCACCAGCAGGCCCTCAACCATAATGTATTACAGGGTCAGCTCACCAGCAGGCCCTCAACCATAATGTATTACAGGGTCAGCTCACCAGCAGGCCCTCAACCATAATGTATTACAGGGTCAGCTCACCAGCAGGCCCTCAACCATAATGTATTACAGGGTCAGCTCACCAGCAGGCCCTCAACCATAATGTATTACAGGGTCAGCTCACCAGCAGGCCCTCAACCATAATGTATTACAGGGTCAGCTCACCAGCAGGCCCTCAACCATAATGTATTACAGGGTCAGCTCACCAGCAGGCCCTCAACCATAATGTATTACAGGGTCAGCTCACCAGCAGGCCCTCAACCATAATGTATTACAGGGTCAGCTCACCAGCAGGCCCTCAACCATAATGTATTACAGGGTCAGCTCACCAGCAGGTCCTCAACCATAATGTATTACAGGGTCAGCTCACCAGCAGGCCCTCAACCATAATGTATTACAGGGTCAGCTCACCAGCAGGCCCTCAACCATAATGTATTACAGGGTCAGCTCACCAGCAGGCCCTCAACCATAATGTATTACAGGGTCAGCTCACCAGCAGGCCCTCAACCATAATGTATTACAGGGTCAGCTCACCAGCAGGCCCTCAACCATAATGTATTACAGGGTCAGCTCACCAGCAGGCCCTCAACCATAATGTATTACAGGGTCAGCTCACCAGCAGGCCCTCAACCATAATGTATTACAGGGTCAGCTCACCAGCAGGCCCTCAACCATAATGTATTACAGGGTCAGCTCACCAGCAGGCCCTCAACCATAATGTATTACAGGGTCAGCTCACCAGCAGGCCCTCAACCATAATGTATTACAGGGTCAGCTCACCAGCAGGCCCTCAACCATAATGTATTACAGGGTCAGCTCACCAGCAGGCCCTCAACCATAATGTATTACAGGGTCAGCTCACCAGCAGGCCCTCAACCATAATGTATTACAGGGTCAGCTCACCAGCAGGTCCTCAACCATAATGTATTACAGGGTCAGCTCACCAGCAGGCCCTCAACCATAATGTATTACAGGGTCAGCTCACCAGCAGGCCCTCAACCATAATGTATTACAGGGTCAGCTCACCAGCAGGCCCTCAACCATAATGTATTACAGGGTCAGCTCACCAGCAGGCCCTCAACCATAATGTATTACAGGGTCAGCTCACCAGCAGGCCCTCAACCATAATGTATTACAGGGTCAGCTCACCAGCAGGCCCTCAACCATAATGTATTACAGGGTCAGCTCACCAGCAGGCCCTCAACCATAATGTATTACAGGGTCAGCTCACCAGCAGGCCCTCAACCATAATGTATTACAGGGTCAGCTCACCAGCAGGCCCTCAACCATAATGTATTACAGGGTCAGCTCACCAGCAGGCCCTCAACCATAATGTATTACAGGGTCAGCTCACCAGCAGGCCCTCAACCATAATGTATTACAGGGTCAGCTCACCAGCAGGCCCTCAACCATAATGTATTACAGGGTCAGCTCACCAGCAGGCCCTCAACCATAATGTATTACAGGGTCAGCTCACCAGCAGGCCCTCAACCATAATGTATTACAGGGTCAGCTCACCAGCAGGCCCTCAACCATAATGTATTACAGGGTCAGCTCACCAGCAGGCCCTCAACCATAATGTATTACAGGGTCAGCTCACCAGCAGGCCCTCAACCATAATGTATTACAGGGTCAGCTCACCAGCAGGCCCTCAACCATAATGTATTACAGGGTCAGCTCACCAGCAGGCCCTCAACCATAATGTATTACAGGGTCAGCTCACCAGCAGGCCCTCAACCATAATGTATTACAGGGTCAGCTCACCAGCAGGCCCTCAACCATAATGTATTACAGGGTCAGCTCACCAGCAGGCCCTCAACCATAATGTATTACAGGGTCAGCTCACCAGCAGGCCCTCAACCATAATGTATTACAGGGTCAGCTCACCAGCAGGCCCTCAACCATAATGTATTACAGGGTCAGCTCACCAGCAGGCCCTCAACCATAATGTATTACAGGGTCAGCTCACCAGCAGGCCCTCAACCATAATGTATTACAGGGTCAGCTCACCAGCAGGCCCTCAACCATAATGTATTACAGGGTCAGCTCACCAGCAGGCCCTCAACCATAATGTATTACAGGGTCAGCTCACCAGCAGGCCCTCAACCATAATGTATTACAGGGTCAGCTCACCAGCAGGCCCTCAACCATAATGTATTACAGGGTCAGCTCACCAGCAGGCCCTCAACCATAATGTATTACAGGGTCAGCTCACCAGCAGGCCCTCAACCATAATGTATTACAGGGTCAGCTCACCAGCAGGCCCTCAACCATAATGTATTACAGGGTCAGCTCACCAGCAGGCCCTCAACCATAATGTATTACAGGGTCAGCTCACCAGCAGGCCCTCAACCATAATGTATTACAGGGTCAGCTCACCAGCAGGCCCTCAACCATAATGTATTACAGGGTCAGCTCACCAGCAGGCCCTCAACCATAATGTATTACAGGGTCAGCTCACCAGCAGGCCCTCAACCATAATGTATTACAGGGTCAGCTCACCAGCAGGCCCTCAACCATAATGTATTACAGGGTCAGCTCACCAGCAGGCCCTCAACCATAATGTATTACAGGGTCAGCTCACCAGCAGGCCCTCAACCATAATGTATTACAGGGTCAGCTCACCAGCAGGCCCTCAACCATAATGTATTACAGGGTCAGCTCACCAGCAGGCCCTCAACCATAATGTATTACAGGGTCAGCTCACCAGCAGGTCCTCAACCATAATGTATTACAGGGTCAGCTCACCAGCAGGTCCTCAACCATAATGTATTACAGGGTCAGCTCACCAGCAGGCCCTCAACCATAATGTATTACAGGGTCAGCTCACCAGCAGGTCCTCAACCATAATGTATTACAGGGTCAGCTCACCAGCAGGCCCTCAACCATAATGTATTACAGGGTCAGCTCACCAGCAGGCCCTCAACCATAATGTATTACAGGGTCAGCTCACCAGCAGGCCCTCAACCATAATGTATTACAGGGTCAGCTCACCAGCAGGCCCTCAACCATAATGTATTACAGGGTCAGCTCACCAGCAGGCCCTCAACCATAATGTATTACAGGGTCAGCTCACCAGCAGGCCCTCAACCATAATGTATTACAGGGTCAGCTCACCAGCAGGCCCTCAACCATAATGTATTACAGGGTCAGCTCACCAGCAGGCCCTCAACCATAATGTATTACAGGGTCAGCTCACCAGCAGGCCCTCAACCATAATGTATTACAGGGTCAGCTCACCAGCAGGCCCTCAACCATAATGTATTACAGGGTCAGCTCACCAGCAGGCCCTCAACCATAATGTATTACAGGGTCAGCTCACCAGCAGGCCCTCAACCATAATGTATTACAGGGTCAGCTCACCAGCAGGTCCTCAACCATAATGTATTACAGGGTCAGCTCACCAGCAGGCCCTCAACCATAATGTATTACAGGGTCAGCTCACCAGCAGGTCCTCAACCATAATGTATTACAGGGTCAGCTCACCAGCAGGCCCTCAACCATAATGTATTACAGGGTCAGCTCACCAGCAGGCCCTCAACCATAATGTATTACAGGGTCAGCTCACCAGCAGGCCCTCAACCATAATGTATTACAGGGTCAGCTCACCAGCAGGCCCTCAACCATAATGTATTACAGGGTCAGCTCACCAGCAGGCCCTCAACCATAATGTATTACAGGGTCAGCTCACCAGCAGGCCCTCAACCATAATGTATTACAGGGTCAGCTCACCAGCAGGTCCTCAACCATAATGTATTACAGGGTCAGCTCACCAGCAGGCCCTCAACCATAATGTATTACAGGGTCAGCTCACCAGCAGGCCCTCAACCATAATGTATTACAGGGTCAGCTCACCAGCAGGCCCTCAACCATAATGTATTACAGGGTCAGCTCACCAGCAGGCCCTCAACCATAATGTATTACAGGGTCAGCTCACCAGCAGGCCCTCAACCATAATGTATTACAGGGTCAGCTCACCAGCAGGCCCTCAACCATAATGTATTACAGGGTCAGCTCACCAGCAGGCCCTCAACCATAATGTATTACAGGGTCAGCTCTCCAGCAGGCTCTCAACCATAATGTATTACAGGGTCAGCTCACCAGCAGGTCCTCAACCATAATGTATTACAGGGTCAGCTCACCAGCAGGCCCTCAACCATAATGTATTACAGGGTCAGCTCACCAGCAGGCCCTCAACCATAATGTATTACAGGGTCAGCTCACCAGCAGGCCCTCAACCATAATGTATTACAGGGTCAGCTCACCAGCAGGCCCTCGCATATAGTGATGAGCGGTAGGTGCCATATTCGATTTCGACGAAATTCGCGAATATTCAAAAGAATATTCGTTTCATATTCGTCGAAATCGAATATTCGTCATTATTCTAGTTATCGCGATTAATATGCGATTTAAATAATCGCGTATTGCGATTTTAACTTAGGCTACTTTTCTATTGGTTTCATAACTAGAATTATAGAGAAGATGACGAATGTATTGGTCATATTTCTCCAAACGAAGATAACGAAGTATTCTCCATCTTCGTTTTAGCAACCGATTCGTCAACTTCGCTAATTCTAGCAATCAAATAGGAAGGTTGACTATAGAGACAGCTGTGTTTAATTCGCTGTGCGATTATATTATTTAGCTTTTTTTAATAGAATAATTATATTACTTCATAATTATTATAATTATTCTATTTATTAAAAAAAAAAAATTATATAATCGTATAGCGAATTAACCCCTTCAGCCCCCGTAGCTTAAACACCCTTAATGACCAGGTCACTTTTTACAATTCTGCACTACACTACTTTCACCGTTTATTGCTCCGTCATACAACTTACCACCCAAATGAATTTTACCTCTTTTTCTTCTCACTAATAGAGATTTTATTTGGTGCTATTTCATTGCTGCTGACATTTTTACTTTTTTTGCTATTAATAAAAATTTAACGACATTTTTGCAAAAAAATGACATTTTTTACTTTCTGTTGTAATTTTTTTTTTAAAAAACTACATTTCTAGATACATTTTTCTCTAAATTTATTGTTCTACATGTCTTTGATAAAATAAAATCCAATAAGTGTATATTTATTGGTTTGGGTAAAAGTTATAGCGTTTACAAACTATGGTGCAGAAAAGTGAATTTCGGCATTTTGAAGCAGCTCTGACTTTCTGAGCGCCTGTCATGTTTCTTCAGGAGCTAGAATGTCAGGAAAGTATAAATTCCCCCCAAATGACACCATTTTAGAAAGAAGACACCCCAAAGTATTCGCGGAGGGCATGGTGAGTTCATGGATCATTTCATTTTTTTTCACAAGTTAGCGGAAAATGACACTTTCTGAGGAAAAAAATTATAATAATAAAGTTTCCATTTCTGCTAACTTCTGGCAAAAAAAAAAAAATCTCCCACGGACTCACTGTGCCCCTCAGTGAATACCTTGGGGTGTCTACTTTCCGAAATGGGGTCATTTGTGGGGTGTGTTTACTGTTCTGGCATTTTGGGCGGGGCTAAATTGTGAGCCACCATGTAAAACCTAAAGGTACTCGTTGGAATTTGGGCCCCTTTGCGCACCCAGGCTGCAAAAAAGTGTCACTCATGTGGTATCGCCGTACTCAGGAGAAGTAGGGCAATGTGTTTTGGGGTGTATTTTTACATATACCCATGCTGGGTGTGAGAAATATCGCTGTAAACTGACAACTTTGTATAAAATTTTTTAAAAGTTGTCGTTTACAGCGATATTTCTCACAAAGTATAGGTATATATAAATCACCCAAACACATCCTACTTCTCCTGAATGCTGCGATCTACATAGTGTACTTTTGCAGCCAAGATACGCAAAGGGGCCCTAAAACCAATGAGTACCTTTAGAATTTCACAGGGCATTTTTACGTATTTGGATTCTCACGCTTTAGGGGCCCCTAAAATGCCAGGGCAGTATAAATACCCCACATGTGACCCCATTGTGGAAAGAAGACACCCCAAGGTATTCCGTGAGGGGCATGGCGAGTTCACAGAAAAAAAAAAAAAATTGGCACAAGTTAGCGGAAATTGATTTTTTTTTTTTTTTTTTTTTACAAAGTCTCATATTCCACTAACTTGTGACAAAAACTAAAATTTTGCATGAACTCGCCATACCCCTCACGGAATACCTTGGGGTGTCTACTTTCTAAAATGGGGTCACTTGTATGGTGTTTGTACTGCCCTGGCATTTGAGGGTCTCCGCAATCATTACACGTATGGCCAGCATTAGGAGTTTCTGCGATTCTCCGTATATTGAGCAGACGGGGAATGAGATTTTTTTTTTCCGTTCAGCCGCTGCGCTGAAAAAAGAAAAAAAATGAACGGCGCAGATTTCCTCATTCGCATCGATCAATGTGGATGAAAAAATCTCTGCCACAATCGGTGACTGCGGTGCAGTGGGCGCTAACTAACTGGCGGTGATAACGGGACCCTTATGCCCCATTCACACGTCCGAAATTCTGTTTGCGGAATGGAATTGCGGACCCATTCATTTCTATGGGGACAGACTTTGTCCCGCTCGGATCCGGAATTACGGATCCGCACTTACGGGTCTGCACTTCCGTTCCGCAAAAATATAGAACATGTCCTTTTCTTGTCCGCAATTGCGTACAAGAAAAAGCATTTTCTATATAGTTCTGGCAATGTGCGGATCCGCAAAACACATATGGACATGTGAATAGAGCCTTACAGGGGGGTGATCAGTGACAGGGGGGTGATCAGGGAGTCTATATGGGGTGATCAGGGGTTAACAAAGGGTTAATAGTGGTTCTAAAGTGAGGGGTGGGGGGGGTGGGGGGGGTTAGTGTAGTGTTTGGTGCAACTTTACATAGTTACCTGATCCTCTGGTGGTCGATCCCAGTAAATGGGACCAGGGAGCAGGTATATCAGACGCTGTTAACAAAACAACACAGCGTCTGGTATACAGGTTTGATCTAATTTATTTTACATTTACAGCCTGCCAGCGATTGATCATCGCTGGCAGGCTGTAGTATAACTGCAGAGCCGCGAGATGACCCACGGATGCATCCAGGAGGAGCAAACTTGCCGCCGCCTGGACGCATCCGTGCGTTAGGCGGTCGGCAAGGAGTTAAACACAGCTGTCTCTATAGTCAACCCTCCTATTTGATTGCTAGAATTAGCGAAGTTGACGAATAGGTAGCTAAAACGAAGATGGAGAATACTTTGTTATCTTCGTTTAGAGGAATATGACGAATACATTCGTCATATTCGCTAATTCTACCAAGCCAAGAACGTCTCCATATACTAAAATGTACTGTCGGATTTGAGAATTACGTTGAAATCGCAATGCGATTAATATAACTTGAATTAATCGCATTGCGATTTCTACTTAGACCTGGTTTACTATGGTTGGCTTGGTAGAATTAGCGAATATGACGAATGTATTCGTCATATTCCTCAAAACAAAGATAACGAAGTATTCTACATCTTCGTTTTAGCGACCATAGTAAACCATGTCTGTTGAAATCGCAATGCGATTAATTCAAGTTATATTAATCACATTGCGATTACAACTTAGCACGGCTATCTTACATATTAGGCTAGAATTAACGAATCTGGAATATAGCAGCAGCGCTAAGTAGAAATCGCAATGCGATCACTCCAAGTTACATTAATCGCATTGCGATTTCAACTCAGAGCTGGGTTTATAATGGGTCAGCTCGCTAGAATTAACGAAGTTACCGAATATGGAATATATTATAGCAGTGCTAAGTTGTAATCGCAATGTGATTAATGTAACTTGGAGTGATCACATTGCGATTTCTACTTAGCGCTGCTGCTATATTCCAGATTCGTTAATTCTAGCCTAATATGTAAGATAGCAGTGCTAAGTTGTAATCGCAATGTAATTACTATAACTTGAATTAATCGCATTGCGATTTCAACGTAATTCCTCAAATCCGACAGTACATTTTAGTATATGGAGACGTTCCTATGGATGGGGACGCTCCATGAGCACGGAAGTCGGCAGAAGCGGCAACGGGCACTGACTGGAGCAACCAGGAAGCCAGGAATCCTCAGAACAGGTAAGAACTACTTTTGGGAAGTGGGAAGGAAAAAAATATAACTAAAAAAAAAAAAAAAAAAAACGAATATTCGAAATAGCGAATTTATAGCGCTATATTCGAAATATTCGCGAATTAGCGAAGTGCCGATATTCGCAAAAAAAAATCGCTATTCGAATATTCGCGCTCAACACTACTCGCATATAATGTTTTACAGGGTCAGCTCACCTACAAGCCCGTGCATATAATTTTTTAGAGGGTCAGCTCACCTGCAGGCCCTCGCATATACAAACCGGATTCCAAAAAAGTTGGGACACTAAACAAATTGTGAATAAAAACTGAATGCAATGATGTGGAGATGGCAAATGTCAATATGTTATTTGTAATAGAACGTAGATGACGGACCAAACGTTTCATCCGAGTAAATTTATCATTTTAAAGGAAGAATATGTTGATTTAAAATTTCACGGTGTCAACAAATCCCCAAAAAGTTGGGACAAGTAGCAATAAGAGGCTGGAAAAAGTAAATTTGAGCATAACGAAGAGCTGGAAGACCAATTACCACTAATTAGGTCAATTGGCAACATGATTGGGTATAAAAAGAGCTTCTCAGAGCGGCAGTGTCTCTCAGAGGCCAAGATGGGTAGAGGATCACCAATCCCCACAATGTTGCGCAGAAAGATAGTGGAGCAATATCAGAAAGGTGTTACCCAGCGAAAGATTGCAAAGACTTTGCATCTATCGTCATCAACTGTGCATAACATCATCCGAAGATTCAGAGAATCTGGAACAATCTCTGTGCGTAAGGGTCAAGGCCGTAAAACCATACTGGATGCCCGTGATCTCCGGGCCCTTAACGACACTGCACCACAAACAGGAATGCTACTGTAAAGGAAATCCCAGAATGGGCTCAGGAATACTTCCAGAAACCATTGTCAGTGAACACAATCCACCGTGCCATCCGCCGCTGCCAGCTGAAACTCTACAGTGCAAAGAAGAAGCCATTTCTAAGCAAGATCCACAAGCTCAGGCGTTTTCACTGGGCCAGGGATCATTTAAAATGGAGTGTGGCAAAATGGAAGACTGTTCTGTGGTCAGACGAGTCACGATTGGAAGTTCTTTTTGGAAATCTGGGACGCCATGTCATCCGGACCAAAGGGGACAAGGACAACCGAAGTTGTTATCGGTTCAGAAGCCTGCATCTCTGATGGTATGGGGTGGCATGAGTGCGTGTGGCATGGGCAGCTGGCATGTCTGGAAAGGCACCATCAATGCAGAAAAATATATTCAGGTTCTAGAACAACATCTGCTCCATCCAGACGGCATCTCTTTCAGGGAAGACCCTGCATTCAACAAGATAATGCCAGACCACATTCTGCATCAATCACCACATCATGGCTGCGTAGGAGAAGGATCTGCAGTCCAGATCTTTCACCTATAGAGAACATTTGGCGCATCATAAAGGCCTTGTCCCAACTTTTTGGGGATTTGTTGACACGATGAAATTCTGAATCAATATATTTTTCCCTTAAAATGGTACATTTTCTCAGATTAAACTTTTGTTCCGTGATTTATGTTCTATTCTGAATAAAATATTAGAAGTTGGCACCTCCACATCATTGCATTCAGTTTTTATTCACGATTTGTATAGTGTCCCAACTTTTTTGGAATCCGGTTTGTAGTTTTACAGGGTCAGCTCACCTACAAGTCCTCGCATATCATTTTGTAGAGGGTCAGCTCACCAGCAGACCCTCACCTACAATCTTTTACAGGGTCAGCTCACCTACAGGTCCTCGCATACAATATTTGAGAGGGTCAGCTCACCAGCAGGCCCTAACTTACAATCTTTTACAGGGCCAGCTTACCTACAGGTCCTCGCATATATGTTTTACAGGGTCAGCTCCCCTACAAGCCCTCTCATATAATTTTTTAGAGGGTCAGCTCACCAGCAGGCCCTCACCTACAATCTTTTTGAGGGTCAGCTCACCTGCAGGCCCTCTCATATAATGTTTTACAGGGTCAACTCACCTGCAGGCCCTCGCATATAGTTTTACAGGGTCAGCTCACCTGCAAGCCCTCGCATATTATTTTTTAGAGGGTCAGCTCACGAGCAGGCTCTCACATATAATGTTTTACAGGGTCAGCTCACCTGCAGGCCCTCAACTACAACCTTTTAGAGGGTCAGCTCACTAGCAGGCCCTCGTCTACAATATTTTACAGGTCCTCGCATATAATGTTTTATAGGGTCAGCTCACCTGCAGGCCCTCACTTTCAACCTTTTAGAGGGTCATCTCACAAGCAGGCCCTCACCTACAATCTTTTACAGGGTCAGCTCACCAGCAGGCCCTCGCCTGTAATGTTTTAGATGGTCCGATCAGCAGACCCTTGCTCAAAATGATTTTGAGGGTCACCAGCAGGCCACCAATCATAATTTTTCAAGGGTGTGTATGATGCCCTCCTTTATATGTAATAAAGGGTGTATTGTAGTGCCGATTCCTTGTAATTTTTGGCAGCCCTTTCACTTAGTGCATAGGCCTTATGGGTGTAGGAGTCCCACTACCTGAACAATTGTACCACAATGTGAATGAGGCCCTCCTTTATGTGATATACAGGTTGTATCGGAGTGCCTCTTGCTTGTAATTTTTGGCAGCACTTTATATACAATTGAATATACAGGAAAGAATGTTTCCTAACAATTTTTCCTGTGAAATTGTGCGTATTTTTGTCAGTCTGTAAAAGTGGCGCACAACTCGGACAACATCGTTCCTAGCAGCGACCTAGGAGTCAAAGATGCACCCAGACATCGTCCCCATGCTGTTCCCGATCCATTTCAGTGGTGTTTCTGTAACTTTCAGACCTTTTCCAATGGTACAGGCACCCTCCCCTCTTCAGAGCAGGGGGCGCCTGGTTGTCTCCCATTGACTTCCATTATATTAAACATAGAAGAGGAGCAGTGAGACGATGGACTCTTTACTGTAAGAGCAGTGAGACTATGGACTCTATACTGTAAGAGCAGTGAGACTATGGACTCTTTACTGTAAGAGCAGTGAAACTATGGATTCTATACTGTAAGAGCAGTGAGACTATGGACTCTATACTGTAAGAGCAGTGAGACTATGGACTCTGTACTGTAAGAGCAGTGAGACTATGGACTGTATACTGTAAGAGCAGTGAGACTATGGACTCTATACTGTAAGAGCAGTGAGACTATGGACTCTATACTGTAAGAGCAGTGAGAATATGGACTCCATACTGTAAGAGCAGTGAGACTATGGACTCTATACTGTAAGAGCAGTGAGACTATGGACTATTTACTGTAAGAGCAGTGAGACTATGGACTCTTTACTGTAAGAGCAGTGAGACTATGGACTATACTGTAAGAGCAGTGAGACTATGGACTATTTACTGTAAGAGCAGTGAGACTATGGACTCTTTACTGTAAGAGCAGTGAGACTATAGGCTCTATACTGTAAGAGCAGTGAGACTATGGACTCTATACTGTAAGAGCAGTGAGACTATGGACTCTATACTGTAAGAGCAGTGAGACTATGGACTCTTTACTGTAAGAGCAGTGAGACTATGGACTCTATACTGTAAGAGCAGTGAGACTATGGACTGTATACTGTAAGAGCAGTGAGACTATGGACTCTATACTGTAAGAGCAGTGAGACTATGGACTCTTTACTGTAAGAGCAGTGAGACTATGGACTCTGTACTGTAAGAGCAGTGAGACTATTGACTCTGTACTGTAAGATCAGTGAGACTATGGACTCTTTACTGTAAGAGCAGTTAGACTATGGACTCTTTACTGTAAGAGCAGTGAGACTATGGACTGTATACTGTAAGAGCAGTGAGACTATGGACTCTTTACTATAAGAGCAGTGAGACTATGGATTCTATACTGTAAAAGAGCAGTGAGACTATGGACTCTATACTGTAAGAGCAGTGAGACTATGGACTCTTTACCGTAAGAGCAGTGAGACTATGGACTCTTTACTGTAAGAGCAGTGAGACTATGGATTCTATACTGTAAGAGCAGTGAGACTATGGACTCTATACTGTAAGAGCAGTGAGACTATGGACTCTTTACTGTAAGAGCAGTGAGACTATGGACTCTGTACTGTAAGAGCAGTGAGACTATGGACTCTTTACTGTAAGAGCAGTGAGACTATGGCCTCTTTACTGTAAGAGCAGTGAGACTATGGACTCTATACTGTAAGAGCAGTGAGACTATGGACTCTATACTGTAAGAGCAGTGAGACTATGGGCTCTATACTGTAAGAGCAGTGAGACTATGGACTCTTTACTGTAAGAGCAGTAAGACTATGGACTCTATACTGTAAGAGCAGTGAGACTACGGACTCTATACTGTAAGAGCAGTGAGACTATGGACTCTTTACTGTAAGAGCAGTGAGACTATGGACTCTTTACTGTAAGAGAAGTGAGACTATGGACTCTTTACTGTAAGAGCGGTGAGACTATGGACTCTACTGTAAGAGCAGTAAGACTATGGACTCGCTGTTCGCTGGGAATTAAGAAAATGAAAATAGTTAAATATTACTTACTATAAATAATACAGCTGAATCTCTGTAGGAATAGAGCTCATGAGGAGACATACAGTACAGAGAGGACGGACAGTACATGCTGTGGTGATGGAGACTGCATACAAGAGCTGCTGCTCATTACCCCCACCTCCTCTCTGTATTTCATGTCTTCTCATAAAATTTAATCCTATAGAGATTCAGCTAAAGATCTTATCAGCTGTATTCAGGATCCCTGACAGGCAGAGCAGAGAGGAGGCTGAAGATTTTATCTGTATTCAGGATCCCTGTCAGGCGGAGCAGAGAGGAGGCTGAAGACCTTATCAGCTGTATTCAAGATCCCTGACAGGTAAAGTAGAGAGGAGGCTGAAGATCTTATCAGCTTTATTCAGGATCCCTGACAGGCGGAGCAGAGAGGAGGCTGAAGATCTTATCAGCTTTATTCAGGATCCCTGACAGGCAAAGTAGAGAGGAGGCTGAAGATCTTATCAGCTGTATTTAGGATCCCTGACAGGCGGAGCAGAGAGGAGGCTGAAGACCTTATCAGCTGTATTCAGGATCCCTGACAGGCAGAGCAGAGGGGAGGCTGAAGATCTTATCAGCTGTATTCAGGATCCCTGACAGGCAAAGTAGAGAGGAGGCTGAAGATCTTATCAGCTGTATTTAGGATCCCTGACAGGCGGAGCAGAGAGGAGGCTGAAGACCTTATCAGCTGTATTTAGGATCCCTGACAGGCGGAGCAGAGAGGAGGCTGAAGACCTTATCAGCTGTATTCAGGATCCCTGACAGGCAGAGCAGAGGGGAGGCTGAAGATCTTATCAGCTGTATTCAGGATCCCTGACAGGCAAAGTAGAGAGGAGGCTGAAGATCTTATCAGCTGTATTTAGGATCCCTGACAGGCGGAGCAGAGAGGAGGCTGAAGACCTTATCAGCTGTATTTAGGATCCCTGACAGGCGGGCAGAGAGGAGGCTGAAGACCTTATCAGCTGTATTTAGGATCCCTGACAGGCGGGGCAGAGAGGAGGCTGAAGATCTTATCAGCTGAATTTAGGATCCCTGACAGGCAAAGTAGAGAGGAGGCTGAAGATCTTATCAGCTGTATTCAGGATCCCTGACAGGCAGAGCAGAGAGGAGGCTGAAGATCTTATCAGCTGTATTCAGGATCCCTGACAGGTAGAGCAGAGAGGAGGCTGAAGACCTTATCAGCTGAATTTAGGATCCCTGACAGGCAAAGTAGAGAGGAGGCTGAAGATCTTATCAGCTGTATTCAGGATCCCTGACAGGCAGAGCAGAGGGGAGGCTGAAGATCTTATCAGCTGTATTCAGGATCCCTGACATGCAGAGCAGAGAGGAGGCTGAAGACCTTATCAGCTGTATTCAGGATCCCTGACATGCAGAGCAGAGGGGAGGCTGAAGACCTTATCAGCTGTATTCAGGATGGCAGCCATTTTATTTCCCCTGATGATTGTTTCCTAGACACAATGAGTTATTATAACTAATGAAAGGTATTTCGAAATGTTTTATAATAAAGTAATATTTACTGTAAGTATTTTTAGTAATTTTATTTTCTTAATTTCTGGAGAACGCCTTTAGTGAGCCCACTTCCCAATGACCACACACTATGCACACTGCTAGAATCCATCTTTTATAGTTTTATACAGCAAACATTTGGAGATATTTCTATCACTTGCAGCTGATTTCATGGCCTTTTGCTTTAAATATCTATAACAAATGCACATCTGCAGTAAAAGCAGTTTTGGCCTTTTTAATGTTACGACAGAAGCAGCTGAGGCGATAACATTGTCCAGTCGTTACCCCGGAGAATTTCTAACTACCAGGTTTGGCATTGTGCAGGGCTCCCACCGAGTGCAGGGCATGGTTTTGGCACTACTTCTATGTAGGTTTTGGCACATATGACGTTCTGAGATGTCACTGGGACATGTGATATGTTCACATATTACTGTATCCACCATGTTTTCAGCCAATATCATGTGTCAGTTCCAGGAGGCTTGAGTGGCCTCATCTTTCCAGTGCAAAATCTGCGCTTATTGCTTTTGTTCCTGTCTTCACATTTTAAGGTTTTTAACAAATGTTGCCCTCTGACTGCCATCCATGGATCTATGGAACCTTCAAGGAACAATTACAAAACCCCTTTGCTTCTGTTTCCTGACATTATGGCTCCATGGTCAAGTCCTTCCCAATACCCTAAAGTTGTAAGTCCATATTCCACCTTTGCTTGTCCCTGTGACTCTCATCCCCCTCCCCCCACTCATTAGCCTCTCTCCACATCACATTCTATCCCACTTTTTGGGGGTTGCTTGAGCGCACGCCCTGCTCATATGCCACCCTCTGCCCGATCAGATACTGTGCTGCTTGTGTAGCGCCTGGTGGGCCAGTGATGGTCACTTTCCTGCTTCTTGTTCCTGGAACAAATTCCCCTTTCTTTGAGATTTGAATTCGAGCTCCTGTCAGCTCTTGGTATTCCACCAGCGTTTTGCCACCTTTGCCCAGTATGGCACCCACCAATGTCTCTGGCACTGCCATTTCTAGCGTTTCTTTTCCTGCAACACTTTCTGCAGCCAACTTGTCCATGAGAATTCCTCCTCCTCCAAGCCCAAGAGCTGGACCAGGTTCACCCGTGTACGATGCCAGAAGACTGACTGCTGCTGGATGGACACCACCCACCAAGGGGTTAAATCCCAGGCCCGTACTGTAACCATAACTGGCCAGCGTATTTAGGGCAGTTGAGATGGCCAAGAGGTCACCGCCAGAGATGGTTGGAGGGGCCGGTGGTGCAGTAGGGAAAGCGGCAATGGCTGGTTCAACTGTCCCTCCAGCATATGGGGATCCTGTAGGGTTTGAGTTTGCCACAGGACCCTGGGAGTTGATGTAGCTGATGTTGAGATGGGCTGTGCCCTGAGGAGGGTCTTCTCTTGCTTTGTGGATGATGCTTCGTATAGCTTGTTGAACTTGGTTAGGCTCTCCACTCACTGTCACCACTCGTTCCTGGAGATTGGGTCCTGCAGGTTTCTGGGAGAGCTGAACCCATGCCCCTGACTCTTCCATAATGCTACGAACGGTGCTTCCACCTTTGCCAATTATTAGGCCCGCTGTTGTGTTTGGGACAATTAGTTTCGCCTAAGGAAGTGAAAGGAGAGAATTATTTCAGGCTGGATAGTAAACATTGTGCTGGGATCAGAGTGGTAAACATTGGGTAGGGATGAGGTCATTATGGTATTGGGTAGGGATGAGACAGGGATGGGGTCAGTATGGTAATTATTGGTTAGGGATGGGGTCAGTCTGGTGGTAGACCCACTTGTGCCGTGCATGCTTGTTGCCGGTGGCAATGTGTTGTTTTAGCATGTGTGGACACTTTCCCTTTCAGTCTGGTGTTCCTTCCCATTTTGGTGTGTACGGGGTTAAGGTGTGTGCAAGGGGGAGCTGGTGTGGCCTCATGGCTCTGATTATACTGGAGTTGTGAGCCTGAGAGTGTTTTGTATGTCTGCCTTTTGTATGAGAAGGAGCTTTGCTCCTCTCTGGATGTGTCACCTGTCCGTGAGGGCCTCTTTCTGGATCATCAAGGTCTTTGGCAATGTTACCCCTTGTTTCTATGTCCCCTTCCCTACATTACCTGTTGTGATGTTTGGTGTGGGTTTTTGTACAGGGTGTGTGTTGTATGTCATTTAGTATTCCATGTCTGGTCTATGTGGTGTTTGTAGTCCAGCATGGTTGTTTGACATTTCACCTGTCTGTCTGTGCCTTTGGAAGTGGGTTTAATGGTTTCCCGGAGGGGTTAACCACAAGTCAGCAAGCTATAGCTGTTTCCACCCAGTCGTTGTGGCATGTAAGTGGTTTGCTCTGGGCTCTAAACTGCCGTTATTTGTTTATGCTTGCTCTCTGTTGCTTCCTTGTTGCTAGGCCTGTGGGAGACTCCAGTTCTTCAGTGTCTTGAAGGAACCGGTTGTCTATTGCTCCTGACTATACCATCAGGGATCATCAGGGCGAATTAGGGTCCTAGGTTCCGGGTATGAGCCCTCCTACCATCAGGGTTGGCTCGTACAGGCAGGAGGTTAGGGATGCATAGGAGGTGACCTGTTCCCTTATCCTGGCTTCCAGGCCCAGTGGCGTTCCCCCCCACTCCCCACCGTGACAGGTAAATATTGGGCAGGGATGGGGTCAGTATGGTACTTGTGACGAGACCAATCTCGCCACATTGCATTGGAGAAACCTGGTTGCTCGCCTGCTGCCTTTGGACTATGGCCCCCTGTTAAAAGACATCTTTTTTTACCTGCAGAAAAGCTTAATTCGTGCTTTTCTGCCTGGGGTTCGGTAGTTTTGGTTGAATGTGTTATACCCCAGATAGGAATCCCATGGAGCCCATTCGTATGAAACTGACTGTAAAGACTTTGGCTCCATGGCGATTAAACTGTATTCGTGTGGTCTGAGCGCCATTCACTTAATAATGTGCGCTCAGACCTGAGCTATCTGGGGATATGTTAAATGTATAGTTTTAATGTAATGTGTCTTACCTGGTGTATTTTAACAGTAATGCTTGTTCGGTGTCCCCATGTGCATAATGGAGTCTTGTCTCTGACATGTCTGTGTGTATTGTAAAGGGTGGGACATTGTGTATTGAATAGTGATGTCTGTCCTATTGTCCCCACATGTGTATTGGCGATTTCCCTTTGTCCTGAGAGATAATTGAATGACTCCTCAATTGTCTCCAGGACAGAAGACATTGTGTATTCGTCTGCCTGTGGTGATTGCATTACCCATGTAGGGTGATTGCATCACAGGCAGAGGGGAGGGATATGCTGGGTGTGTCTGTATTGTCCCAATGTGTGTGATTGGCTGCTGTATCCCGTGTCGCAGTCTTCCTTCTGGTCCTCTAGGGGAGTGTCCACCAGGTGGGAGACCTGGATAAATACCAGGCAGGTAGCCGTTAATAGAAGAGAGAATTCCTGTTTACCATCAATACGGAGCCTTGTCTCGTTCTTGGGGGGATTCACTGTATGCTGTTAGAGACTGATTGCCAGGAGTGTAAGCTGATTGTCTGCTTTTCCTGTTCGTCTGCTAGCAGCTATTTGGGAGGTTCCAGTACGGGAGTTGGAGTGCTATTTTGTATTCAGTTCGGGAGTTTGGTGTTCTGCAGTAGTTGTGCCTATATCTCTGTAAAGGGGGCCGATCGCCTAAACGGTTTTTACCCCTTGTCTGCAGAAGCGGTCCGTTACAATTGGTGGCAGCGGTGGGATCGTTCCTACAGCCAGAAGGACAGCTACAGGAGACACCATTTCCTTGGATTTACAAGTGGGGGCAACGCATGTCCCAGTACAGCGACCCTAAAAGCACCAGAATGGAACCAGCAGTGTCATACGAGGAGGAGGACCTGGATGGCCGGGATGCATTAAGGAAAGGCATCTGGTACCAGGCCCTGGACAATGTACAATACCAGCGGGGTGAGAGTCTCCCCAGTGAAGAGCAGCGGTGGCAGAAGCAAGTGGCCCTGCGGATGCCCTTTCTGGGAGAACAGCCCCTGGATGAATGGGTGAAGGAACTAGAGCACCGGGTATGGCAGGAGCTATGGCTGGAGGATGCCTACCAGGCGCTCTGGTGGTATATGGCACAGTATATACCCTGGACAGCCGAGCATGACAAGCCAGAGGGAGAGGAGTTTGATGGTTCTGGCTTGTTATGGGAGTCCTTTGCAGAGCCTGACTTCGGGAGTCCTGCGCAGAACAGACTTCAGGACATTTTCTACGAGAGGGAGGCTAGGCATGACGGGGATGACCCCCATGAGGTAGAGCAAGACCTGGCTCACCTAGCAACCCTGGAGTGGGAACTGGAGCAGGACTACCGAGATCTCTTCCACTCCATTGGGAAGGCTCAGCAGGACAGCAAGGTGACAGATCCAGTTCCAGACCCATTCCGCTGGGAAGATATTATTGAAATTTACTGGGAGGAACCCCAGGCGGCAGGTGGAGATGGGACCGAGGTCTCTCCACCGGTATTGCAGGGAATTGGGAGCCTGAGCTCCATTCCCCAGCGGGAGATATTGCAGGGAATTGGGAGCCTGAGCTCCATTCCCCAGCGGGAGATATTGCAGGGAATTGGGAGCCTGAGCTCCATTCCCCAGCGGCAGGCTGAGCTACAGGGGGCAGAGGTAGTTGTTCCTGCCCCACAGCAGCAGCGTGATTTTTCGGGAATTGGGAGCCCGGTCTCCATTCCCCAGCGGCAGTATTATTTGTTGGGAATTGGGAGCCCGGTCTCCAGTCCCCAGCGGCAGAGTAACCAGCAGGGAATAGAGAGCCCAGTCTCCTTTCTCCAGCAGCAGGACTCTGTATTGGGAGGAGAGACAGTCGGTCTCCCTCCACTGAGGAGGAAGGTATGTATGGGAGAGGAGCTTACTACCACCTCTCCCCAGCGGCGGATCATTAATGGGCAGGGAATAGAGAGCTCAGTCTCCTTTCCCCAGCAGCAGAGCTGTGTAACCGAAGGGGAGACAGTCGGTCTCCAGCAGCAGGACGGTATATCTAAAGGGGAGACAGTCGGTCTCCCCTCCAACAACCAGGCTTCAACCAGGCTACCCTCCCAGTAGCGCTGGCAACAGGGCAGAGTGACGCGGGTCTCTGCCCATGCAGCACCCCACCAAGTCAGCGCACCCGCACTCCAGCACAGCCGTGGTGAGGCACCTGGACATGGACAAGCTTCTCCTCTACCCAGTTGCAGTAACTATTTATTGTGGGTGGGCTGTGCTGTTGATTGTGTTTTGTGGGTGGGCTGCTGGACTAACAAGGGCACTGACCGGCAGGAGGTCAGATACCCTGTTAGTCTGTTTGGAAAAGGGGAGAGATGTGACGAGACCAATCTCGCCACATTGCATTGGAGAAACCTGGTTGCTCGCCTGCTGCCTTTGGACTATGGCCCCTGTTAAAAGACATCTTTTTACCTGCAGAAAAGCTTAATTCGTGCTTTTCTGCCTGGGGTTCGGTAGTTTTGGTTGAATGTGTTATACCCCAGATAGGAATCCCATGGAGCCCATTCGTATGAAACTGACTGTAAAGACTTTGGCTCCATGGCGATTAAACTGTATTCGTGTGGTCTGAGCGCCATTCACTTAATAATGTGCGCTCAGACCTGAGCTATCTGGGGATATGTTAAATGTATAGTTTTAATGTAATGTGTCTTACCTGGTGTATTTTAACAGTAATGCTTGTTCGGTGTCCCCATGTGCATAATGGAGTCTTGTCTCTGAAATGTCTGTGTGTATTGTAAAGGGTGGGACATTGTGTATTGAATAGTGATGTCTGTCCTATTGTCCCCACATGTGTATTGGCGATTTCCCTTTGTCCTGAGAGATAATTGAATGACTCCTCAATTGTCTCCAGGACAGAAGACATTGTGTATTCTCCTGTCTGTGGTGATTGCATTACCCATGTAGGGTGATTGCATCACAGGCAGAGGGGAGGGATATGCTGGGGGTGTCTGTATTGTCCCAATGTGTGTGATTGGCTGCTGTATCCCGTGTCGCAGTCTTCCTTCTGGTCCTCTAGGGAGTGTCCACCAGGTGGGAGACCTGGATAAATACCAGGCAGGTAGCCGTTAATAAAAGAGAGAATTCCTGTTTACCATCAATACGGAGCCTTGTCTCGTTCTTGGGGGGATTCACTGTATGCTGTTAGAGACTGATTGCCAGGAGTGTAAGCTGATTGTCTGCTTTTCCTGTTCGTCTGCTAGCAGCTATTTGGGAGGTTCCAGTACGGGAGTTGGAGTGCTATTTTGTATCCAGTTCGGGAGTTTGGTGTTCTGCAGTAGTTGTGCCTATATCTCTGTAAAGGGGGCCGATCGCCTAAACGGTTTTTACCCCTTGTCTGCAGAAGCGGTCCGTTACAGTACTTATTTGACAGGAATGGGGTCAGCATGGTAATTATTGGGAAAAGATGGGGTCAGTATGTAATTATTGGGCAGGGATGGGGTCTGCATGGTAATTATTGGGCAGAGATGGGTGAGTATGGTATTGGGTAGGGATGGGGTCAGCATGGTAATTATTGGGTAGGGATGGGGTTAGTATGGTAACTATTGGTTAGAGATGGGGTCAGCATGGTAATTATTGGGTAGGGATGGGGTTAGTATGGTAACTATTGGGTAGGGATGGGGTCAGCATGGTAAGTATTGGGTGTGGATGGGGTCAGTACGGTAAGTATTGGGTAGGGATGGAGTCAGTACGGTAATTATTGGGCAGTGATGGGTCAGCATGGTAAGTATTGGGTGTGGATGGGGTCAGCATGGTAATTATTGGGTAGGGATGGGTTCAGTATGGTAATTATTGGGCAGTGATGGGGTCAGTTTGGTAAGTATTGGGTAGGGATGGAGTTAGTATGGTAAGTATTGGGTAGGGATGGAGTTAGTATGGTAAGTATTGGGTAGGGATGGGGTCAGTATGGTAAGTATTGGGTAGGGATGGAGTTAGTATGGTAAGTATTGGGTAGGGATGGGGTCAGTATGGTATCTATTGGGTAGGGATGGAGTTAGTATGGTAAGTATTGGGTAGGGATGGGGTCAGTATGGTAATTATTGGGTAGGGATGGGGTCATTATGATCAGTTCTGGATGGTAAAAAATGGGCTTGGGTAATATTAAGCAAGAACTTGGTTGTGATGCTAAAACTGAATAGGGATAGTATGAATTTGGTAGATATTGGGCAGGCATGGGTTCAGAGGGATGACTATTGGGCAGTGGTGGGATCAGTTGGGTATATATTAAGCAAGCATGGGGTCAGGGAGACATGTTTCGGTTATAACAGTAAAAGGTACCCAAAGGCTATTGAAGGTGGCACCGACCTGTTTGGCCCGCTCGGCACTGATGTTGTTCTGGGCAGGGATGAGCACCCCCAGGTCCGTCTTGGCTGCCCCTTGTGGCACCTCTCTGACCTTCTCGGCGATGAAGTTATGCACAGACAGTAGTGCCTCCGCGGTTCCCTGCACCAGACACACGCGCTCCGTTGTCCCTGTGACACAAGACAAGCTTGGTGAATAACAGGAAAAATGCAAAATGTTGGGAAGAGCAGCAGCTGCCCACATGGACTACTCTCCATCGGAGCCCTCATCTGGAAATAGTCCGCTGCATAGTAATGACAGCACAGGAGTAGCTGGAAGCCCTGCCGGCTCCGTTATCAGCCCGATATAATGGGGTAGTAGCCGAGGAGAAGGTGACAACTGCAGGGCGAATAATGGGGGATAATGGGATCGCAGAGCAGGTGAGGAGGATAACCAGGCAGGGGCTTATAGTCGAGGAGGGAGGATAGAGGCCGGTGGCAGCAGAGGTTGGTGTGGGGTCTGTTGAAGACCATCAGTGGGCAGCCCTGGCTTCCAAATGCTTGTGACCATCACTGCCACCGGAGGTCATGGCTGATGATTCAAGGACACGGATGGAAGATTTGTCCCCACAAAATCTTTAGAAATGTCATGTGACAAAGCAATGACCAATCTGAGGAGCGCCGTCACATGTCTCATGATGCGGTGATGTCACATACAGTCCGTTACCCAGAGTTCAGTGATGTCACTTACTTTGTAATAATATAGATGTCATTTGTTCTGGCAATGTCCCTTACCCTGACACCCCTACAACTGATGTATGGACTGACTATAATGATGTCACTAAGCACCGTGATCTAATGTAACCTCGTAATAACCGTTTTTGTGTCCCTAACCCTAGTAATTGTCGGTTGTGCCCAAAGCATCACCCATCTCATATCTAACATGTTGCTGTATGTGTTGACATTTTCCTTGGTTTGCAGGACACTGTCCCTTGTTTTGTTTTTTTCTGGAAACATGAAGTGCCAACATCTGATGGCCCAAGGGGCTGGGAACAGGCAGTAGTGTGGAGCTGAAGCCACGTGGTGTGAGAGGGGAGACTGCTGGGACAAGCTGCAGGGATTTGGCCAGACGACGACTGGGGTGTGACACCGGGTGACGGCAGGGATTTCAGACCAGCCTGGTTCAAGTAAGAGACCGTGCAACTGCTACGGGGTCCGGGGGCCATGAAAGCGCTGCAATTACTGTATGCCCGCGTACTGGGAAAGTGGGGCTCATACACTATTTTGTTATGGGGCCCCATGAGATTTGTGAAGGCCCTGGTACCACCACAAGCCCCTAAGACCTGGGTGTTGTGCTGCATATTAGGCTGAATGGCTAGCAGTTCCCACATTGACCATTTAAGCCTCATGGTGAGAGACCGCTGGAGATTGTGTAACCATTCGCCTGTGAGTGCCTTAAAGTTGGGGTCTCCTCCATTCGTGCAGACCCCAGACATATTGCAGTCTTAATATTCTTGGTAAAGTCCCATGGTACATAGCAGTCCTGAATTTGCAGGGACTGTCCATGATTTTCAGATACAGTACTGGCTAATGCCGGCTGTCCAGGGCTAGAAATGACTGGGTATTATGCAAGCCCCTCCCACAAGTGGACATTCATGAGTTGGTTTGGGGCATTCACAGGGTGGGGCCTAATCCCCCCCCAATTTATCAACTGTGCTAACGCTGAGCTGATAGCGGCACCCCACCTGACGTCTGTAGGACTGAATATCTGAGCGACATTTGGAGGCACACCTGCGGACTGAGATGCGTCTAATACCAGACCCATCACCGGCACCTTACTTCTAATGGATATTTATTTCCGCTTACTGGAAATGTGCGCACCCCGCTCCTGTGCTGTCATGTTGGAGGGTTAAGGCGTAGCGCTATATAGAATGCTCCTGAGAGTACACAACTCGTTTACGTGGCTTTGTCATCATTTAGTCTGAGAGTCCTTGTATAGGGTCCCCCAGATACAGGTCCGATATGAGAGATCCAACCGCTCTTCTCTTCTACAAGGCAGGGAGTTCCCTAAGCCCAAGAACGGTGGTCATTTGTGTATCCTTAGTACTACTACAGGGCCTAATAACCCCCGATAATACACATCTGGGGGGGGAAAGGCGTTGGGCCATATGATATGTCTTAAACCATTGAGAGTTTTATATATATCTATATATAGAACTCGTACCGTGCACTGACCATACCCCTAGGAAAGTGGATAGTACTCATACCGTGCACTGACCATAGCCTTAGGAAAGTGGATAGTACTCTTACCGTGCACTGACCATAAACCTAGGAGAGTGGATAGTACTCTTACCGTGCACTGACCATACCCCTATTATGAGAGTGGATAGTACTCTTACCGTGCAGTGACCATAGCCTTAGGAAAGTGGATAGTACGCTTACCGTGCACTGACCATAGCCTTAGGAAAGTGAATAGTACGCTTACCGTGCACTGACCATAGCCTTAGGAAAGTGGATAGTACTCTTACCGTGCACTGACCATAGCCTTAGGAAAGTGGATAGTACTCTTACCGTGCACTGACCATAGCCCTAGGAAAGTGGATAGTACTCTTACCGTGCACTGACCATAGCCCTAGGAAAGTGGATAGTACTCTTACCGTGCACTGACCATAGCCTTAGGAAAGTGGATAGTACTCTTACCGTGCACTGACCATAGCCTTAGGAGAGTGGATAGTACTCTTACCGTGCACTGACCATACCCCTATGAGAGTGGATAGTACTCTTACCGTGCACTGACCATAGCCTTAGGAGAGTGGATAGTACTCTTACCGTGCACTGACCATACCCCTATGAGAGTGGATAGTATATCCACAGCCTATCCCTATAAGAGCTCTACCTCATAGACAGCCTATCCCCATAGAAGCTTTGCCTTATAGACAGTCTATCCCAATAGGAGCTCTACCTCATAGACATCCTATCGCCATAGGAGCTCTACCTCATAGAAAGCCTATCCCGAGAGAAGCTCTACCTCATAGACAGCCTGTCCCCATGGGAGCTTTACCTCATAGCCTATCCCCATAGGAGCTCTACCTCATAGACAGCCTATCCCCATAGGAGCTCTACCTCATAGAAAGCCTATCCCGAGAGAAGCTCTACCTCATAGACAGCCTGTCCCCATAGGAGCTTTACCTCATAGACAGCCTATCCCCATAGGAGCTCTACCTCATAGACAGCCTATCCCCATAGGAGCTCTACCTCATAGAAAGCCTATCCCGAGAGAAGCTCTAGCTCATAGACAGCCTGTCCCCATAGGAGCTTTACCTCATAGACAGCCTATCCCCATAGGAGCTCTACCTCATAGCCTATCCCCATAGGAGCTCTACCTCATAGACGGCCTATCCCCATAGTAGCTCTACCTCATAGACAGCCTATCCCCATAGGAGCTCTACCTCATAGCCTATCCCCATAGGAGCTCTACCTCATAGCATATCCCCATAGGAGCTCTACCTAATAGCCTATCCCCATAGGAGCTCTACCTTATAGTCTATCCCCAAAGGAGCTCTACCTCATAGACAACCTATCCCCATAGGAGGTCTACCTCATAGACAGCCTATCCCTATAGGAGCTCTACCTCATAGACAGCCTTTCCCCATTGGAGCTCTACCTCATAGACAGCCTATCCCCATAGGAGCTCTACCTCATAGCCTATCCCCATAGGAGCTCTACCTCATAGCCTATCCCCATAGGAGCTCTACCTCATAGCCTATCCCCATAGGAGCTCTACCTCATAGCCTATCCCCATAGGAGCTCTACCTCATAGCATATCCTCATAGGAGCTCTACCTAATAGCCTATCCCCATAGGAGCGCTACCTAATAGCCTATCCCCATAGGAGCTCTACCTTATAGCCTATCCCCATAGGAGCTCTACCTTATAGCCTATCCCCAAAGGAGCTCTACCTCATAGACAACCTATCCCCATAGGAGGTCTACCTCATAGACAGCCTTTCCCCATTGGAGCTCTACCTCATAGACAGCCTTTCCCCATTGGAGCTCTACCTCATAGCCTAACCCCATAGGAGCTCTACCTCATAGCCTATCCCCATAGGAGCTCTACCTCATAGACAACCTATCCCCATAGAAGCTCTACCTCATAGACAGCCTATCCTCATAGGAGCTCTACCTCAAAGACAGCATATCCCTATAAGAGCTCTACCTCATAGACAGCCTATCCTCATAGGAGCTCTACCTCAAAGACAACCTATCCCTATAAGAGCTCTACCTCATAGACATCCTATCCCCATAGGATCTCTACCTCATATACAGCCTATCCCCATAGAAGATCTACCTCATAGACAGCCTATCCTCATAGGAGCTCTGCCTCATAGACAACCTATCCCCATAGGAGCTCTACCTCATAGACAGCCTATGCCCAATCGAGCTCTACCTCATAGACAGCCTATCCCCATAGAAGCTCTGCCTTATAGACAACCTATCCCCATAGGAGCTCTACCTCATAGCCTATCCTCATAGGATCTCTACCTCAAAGACAGCCTATCCCTATAAGAGCTCTACCTCATAGACAG